>JAMXBD010002229.1:0-221994 GCA_024138025.1 Combretum micranthum
CCCAAATTAGTATATGATCAAAATGGGTTAATAAAGTTTGAGAAAAGTGGATTGTTTTTAGTTTAGTTTAGTTTCTTATATAAGTTCTTCCTTAACAGAAGTGGATATCTGATTTATCTTCTAGATTATCTTCTGAAATTCTTCCGATGGTATGTTTGGATTTCAATTTACGGTACACAATAACTTAGTGTTGGATGTTAGGATAGGCATCTAAAATGGATTAAGAATTTTAAACTCGGCTTAATAATTAATGAGTGTTGGTTGTCTATTATGTCGTTGAATCTGATTCGAGGAGCGATAACCTTGTCATGACGCAATGACACGTAGTTAGGCGTTTTAACCTTAGGTCATGATGCAATGGCACGTTATGATGCAATAGCAATTCTTTAATGATTAAAGTGAGTAACCAATGGAGAGTGTAGTGCCTGATAACGTTTGCTTATACTTAAGATGAAGTAATATGATTTAGTTTCAATGTTTATGAGGACGTGTGAACTGAATGATGTTATGGATTAAGTTAAGTAAAGTTAAATAACGGCTATAAACTCTAGATGAGATTACTTTTATTGAATAGACATAGGAGATATAGGTATTCGGACTGCTTATATCAACCCCCTGAGCAGTTGCTGGTTACTTAAGACCCCCAGATTCCCCAAGCTTGTTTCGAAGTGTGAGCGCTCCTTGTGTTATTTGTTTACCTTAAATGAAAGATAATAACCTGTTGTTGATGCATTGCATTTAGTTAAGATCGGTGTCACTTCGTGTGTGAATGTGTTACTGTGTACTGAGCTTCAGCTCATTCTTGTTGTTGTTTTTCTTTTTACAGGAGTTGATGAAGATAAGTGATGATAATGTGGAGTGTTGTTATTGTTGTTGTTATTGTTGTGTTGGTGGTGATGATGATGTTAATGATGATTGATGATGAAAATGATGGTGGTGTTCCTTGTTGATGACGATGTTGATGATGCTTGACCTGGATTTTGGGTGCTTGTGATGATTTGGTAAGGATTTGTGGATGAGTGAAATGAGTAGGAGCGTGGATATAGTTTAGCTATTTATTTCTTTTTGTTTTGTATTAGTGAGAGCTGGATTTTATTTCCTGAACTTGTAATATTCTTTAATGGGGTTTGTACTTACTGCCCATATTTTTTGTAAAAATATCTACCCCTAAGAGTAGATTAATAAATGTTTTTAAAGTTTTGTTTCTTAGAAAGTTAGTTTACTCTTAAGCAAGTAGAATTTTATAAAATGTTTTAAATTCAATTGATTTTCCGTTGCCAAATCCAGATGATTTAGAAATTTAGCTAAACGATTTCACAATTCTAAAAATCGAGTAGCAATGTTCAACATAAACAAGTCTTTTAAAAAAAGCCTGAGCGTGTAATACTTTAGAGTATTATACGCGGTGGCGGCACCTTAAATGATTTAATTAATCGAATTAAATTTTTTTTTTTTGGCGTTACATAAGATATAAGATATTGACACATGTCCTTCTAACCCAAGTTACCTATTTATTGGAAAAATTAAGACGGTCATAAATTTGTAAATAGATAAAAAAAAAAAAACACTTAGGGTTTTTAATTAACCCAATATGAATATGAGACATTTTAAGACTCAAAACTTACGAGTATGATTACTATTTGAGAGTAAAAGGAAAGATGTAAACATGAAAATGCACAAAATTATATAAATATATGGTACGTGAGATACCTGTCCCAAATGCTATATGATAATTATTGGGTTAGGCGGGCACAGTATCCAATAAGGACCCTCCAAGTACATCTTTAATTAAAAAATAAAAAAGAAAACCTTATCTTTGTTTTGTCTATTTATAAATATATAATATGTTTTAATTGTTTTACAATAGGTGACATGTATTTCATGCAAAAATATTAATAATATTAAATATTATTTAAGAAATACACGTTAGTGTGTTATTGGTTTAAATTAATTGAATAAAAAAATTACTAAATAAAATTAACCAAATAAAATAATAAAAAATTATTTAAAAAACCAAAAGATTGAAAAAAAAATGTAAAATTGATTTTTGAATACCAGTAAGATATTAACATGTGTCCTTTTAAAATCATTAAATAGTATTGATATTTTTAATAAAACTCAAGTTACCTATTTATCAAAAAATTACCATAAGTCATAGATTTATACATAAACCAAAAACACATGTAGGGTTTTTATAATTAACATAACAATATAAGACATTTTAAGACTCATAAACTTACAAGTATAATTACTAATTGAGAGTAAGAAGAAGGATATAAACATGAAAATGTACAAAATTATATAAAATAATAGCACATGAGATTTGACTCTATTTATTAAAAGCAAATGTGTAACTTATTTGGCTTGTTTTGTTAGAGTAAATTGGGACCATAAATATCGATGGAGTTTTATTAACATTATAAAAATAAAAGATAGAGAGCTTCTACAGTTCTGTCGGTCAACCATCTAATTATTAAAATAATTATGGTAATTATGATGTTAACTATTTTAGTATTTAATTACGGTTGGGTATGGTGTGAATCGTTGGATGATAACAAGATCGATCCATCAAAATCAATGATAAAAACCATAAAATTTTTCTAAAAGATAATGTATATACAATATTCATCATGACATATTTGTTTATAACACATAATAATGTTTGAACATTTTCTACAACTTTTATAATCTATAAGAATGGAAGAGGGAAGCTAATCTGCTAATGAATAAGGGAGCACAAAATTTTTTTGCATTATTAGTTGGAGATTGAGATTTTCCGGCATCAAACTTCTATTATTCAGATATGGGCGATAGGCGAAGGACCAGACATTAATAGAAACCAAAAAAAAAAAAAAAAAAAGAAGAATGGTGACTTTGTTTTCCAATTTAGGTCCTACCTGTAGACATCTCATTTTGACATTTTTTGTCAAAATAAATACCAAGCTTAGTATACATAATTAAATTAAATAAAATTTTGCAAATTATAAATGTTAAAGCTAGGAATGAAAATTAAAAAATAATAATAATAAATCAATTTAATAGAAATAAATATAATAGATGTAATATGGATAATTAATATAGTATAATGTAATTTCGAAAATTCGTAAAAAAAAAAAATTTACTGTTCATCGTCTTCCAGCTTTGGCCGCCCGATGGGCCATGTTTGAGAGCTTTTTTGGCTCGGTTTTCGACCCGTTTTTTACAAACCAAGCACTTTTCTTAAAAGTAGGCGCGGAGTAGTTTATATTGGTATAAAATTTAGTTGTTTTCATCAAGAGAAAGGGTTTCAAATTTGAATTCGAAAATTAAAAAAAATTCGTTTTTAGCTTCCGAAAAAAATGGAAAATCCAAGATTTTTTTTAATGACAGTTGTTTAACGTTCAAAATCTAACGGTAATGACAACTATTTTTATGTTAATGACAACTAATTAATAGTTGTAATTCGTTTTTTCGGATTAAAAATAAAAAGCCCCAAATTTAGATCTATAAATAGAAGAAGAGAAAAAACGAAAAAAAGGAAGACAAGAGGCAAAGAAAAGAAAAATCAAACAAACATTTTATATTCGGGAAATCGAGAGCTTTCTTTTCCCTAATTTGATTGTTGTCGAGAACCACCGAACGGCCGTCATCGGAGTAACCGCGATCCGATGACCCGCGCCAGCTATCCAAACGAACCACCGGAGTTCTTGTTCCTCTGATCCGTGGCCAACTCCCCCCAACGTGTCTACTGTTTCAGTTTGTTAGGCTGATTCACCCGGGGCTGAGTCGACTCGGACCGAGTCATTGCCCAGTCAAGAAACGCAGTGCTACTCCCTTATCAATTGGATCAAAAATCATCAAATCGAATTAAAAATTTCTTTTGCCGAGCCAATTGAATTGCTGGTCCGACGATCGCCCCCAGCGCGTCTACTGTTTCAGGACCCGCATGTCCTAAACTAAATTAACAATCTGGATTGGAGCGCATCCATTCAAGCAACGTTGAGCTGCGTTCATCCTCATCCACATTCACGTGGTCATCCTGGTACAGGTAAGTTCACTACCACACTTTTGTTTTACTTTAGTTCATTATATTAAAATATAATAATAAAAAAACAATAAAGTAATATACATAATAAATAATGGAAAAGGGAAATAATATAAATTTTAAAAAATAGGAAATTATATATGTTAATTTATGGCTGTGGAATAATAGTAAAAAAAATATAAAAAGGAAAATAAAAAAATAGGCATGCATTTATGAGAATAAAATGTAAAGATAATAGGTAAAAGGAATTGTTGTTAAAATAAGCTTTTCATCACTTAGAAAAGAATTTTTACTTCTTCTTAATAAATGAATTAATATTATATAGGATCTAATTTATCATGATATAGTTTTTGAATGTTCTTTTTTTTTGCATTAATATGTAATGATTTTGTTTTTGTGATAAAATTGATTTTTTTTATTATCATGTTAGGTATGTGTTCATAGAATTACATTAAGATCTTGTTATTGATAATATATATAATCATGCCCTAATCATAAGGAATATATGAAATTTTTTTTTTAGTTTAGGTTTACAATATTTGAATTGTGTGATCATGTATGATGATTAGTCATTAATATTCCTTTTATGCCATGATAGTGATGACCTTGATTGTAATATATTGAATTTTATGATTTCACCATATATGAAACCACATTGAAATCTTGCCTTCATAATGTAATTCAATGATATATAAATCTTGATTATGCCATGATATTGCTTTGTTGAAATTAGCTTGTTAAATATTGATATTCCTTATAATATTTTTATTCTTGATGATATGTATGATCAATTGATATGCATGATATGTGGTTATGATTTCTTGTTCAAAATTTTTGTCACCTAGAAAAATCCGATTTTCCATAAAATTGCTAAAACCTAACTTGATAGATTTAGGGTTCATGTTAAAAGATATGTATATTTTTTTATAAAATTAACAAACTTAATGAACTTAAAGCGAAAAGATTTCGAAAAATTTTAAAATTAACCAACAAACTAAATTTTTCTAAAAGAACTACGTGTGGTCTGATCCCGATTAGCGGGTACGTAGGCACCTAAATGGGCGACTTAAAATATGTAAAAAATTATTTTTGTGAATTTATTTGATTTGTTTAGTTTAGAATATATGAATATTGATAGAATTTGATAAAGATTTGATTAATTTGAATATTTCGAGTTTTTAGATTATATATGATTATCGATGGAATTTGATTAGTATTTTTGTGCATATTAGACATATGTTTAGTTAATTAGATTTGATAAATAGTTTAGATTTTGAAATTAGGGTTTAAAAGAAAGCAATTTAAATATGGAAAGTTAAAGTGGTAACCGTTTAGGTTTTAATAGGTTAGCCCCCGAACTCAAGTTAATTTCTGGTTCTCGTTTTCAAAAAACGATTTTTTTCGCAGATCAGTAGCAAAACCAAAATCAACCTACCCATTGGTTTTGGTTTATTTTTTCTCGACTTTAGTCGAGTGGCGACTCCAAAATATTTTAAAAATTCAAAATTTCCTTTAATTCTTAGTCGAGGATTCGTATTGAATGGGTTAGGGTTTAGTACGAATCGGATTAAAGGAAATCGAAAAAAACCAGGCTCGACAGCTTGGCGACTCCACTGGGGACCTTTTTAGAGGGCTAGCCACTTTATGCTTTTCATATATAAATTGCTTTCTTTTTTAATATCTTGTATATTTGTAGATATTTGTGCTAACCGTGTGCTTATGTGCAGATATTATCTATAGAGTTATTGGAGGGGATATTTACTTTTGAAAAAAAAATGTGTGCTAGATGTGGTCAAACCCGGGCCACCTTAGGTAAACTTAGGACGGGAGGCACCAGTAGGTCTCGGGTGTTGTGGTTACCCACCATTCGAGACACGAATTAGCCTCCCACTCCGGTTAATGTGGCCCATGGCCCATTAATTGGGGGACCTTTAGAACCCACCCTTCTTGCATCCACTACATGAAGGAGATGATGATCAAGCTTTGTGGCTAATCAAAATGTTTTTCAAAATTGCTTTACAAAACAAAAGCTGAATTTATAGGAGTTAACTTTTCCTTGTAATCCGTTATGTAAATGTGTCTTGTAAAATCCTTGTAACCCGTTTTTGTCTTTGTATTCAGTTTAGTGTACCATGTAAATGTATATACCGTGTTGTAACACATCTCTTTGTAATAGGTAGAATAAAGAAATGGCAGATAGTATGTGGGCCCGTCTTACTCCCGAGATCCATGTTCATGAGCCTACTAGTCCGATGCCCATTTTGAGCAAGTGGTTACAAACTTTCAAGCCAGAACAAAGAAGATTTATTGAAGACCGTTTGGGACCTATTCTTTCTCTACCAAAGGTCCAGGTCCCCATTCATCTTTTTAGGGCCTTGGTTTACTTATGGAATGTTGATGAAGCCGCCTTTTGCCTTGGTGAGCACACTTTGAGTCCCACTATTGAGGAATACACGAGGCTTCTTCAAGCTCCACCAACTCATGCGGGAATATATGCTCCTCAACTTAGTAAAGGGCCGATCAACTTGTTCAACTCCTTTTTAGGAATTAAGAAGACCGATGTGTCTAAAGCCCTCAAGAATTGCAATTTGTTCTCCATTCGGCTTTCCGATTTATTCAAGTGGTTTGGATCTCCAAATAGTTACAAGGACAATAAGCCTATCTTCTGTGGAGGTGTAGTAGCATGGGAGCAAAATCGCATCAACGCCTTTATAGCCCGTATTCGGTACTATCCTCTTCCCGAATGGGGATCTTTTCATCCACTATCGGTATTAGAATTAGTGGACCAGTTCTTGCAGGAAAGTCTTATATCCCGGCCTTGCTCGCTGAACAAAATAGATCTCTCAACCATTTGAAGAAAAGAGGCCATGGGAAGTTCAAGTCTAGTATGGCACTATTGATAGTATGGTTTGCAAGCCACACTAGAGATTATGGGAGCAATTTGAGTCCAGCTTGCCACATTAGAGATAGTTATGATCTTATTTTAAGCTTTAGTGAAAGAGTTCGCATTCAAGATCTTCCAAGGACCGATGAATGGGTGCACTTACTCCAAGATCTAGAAGCTCACAATTTCCTTTGGGTTGCTAAATGGTTCCATTCTCCTACGGCAATAACCGAATGTAGGGAATATGCGGCAATTCCTTGATTGGTTTGACCGGGTCCACGGGATATTATCCGGCTCGTGTGATAAGACAATATGGAGCACTTCAAGATATAACTAGCAAGCCATCATTAAAGGAGTTTACTATGGAGTATGATGACCCGAGTGTTCCTTTGGCACAAAGAGAGAGAAGGCTAGGATCGATACAAGCCAAATGGGAGACAAGAGAAATCAAGACGATCTACATGATAGACCCCATTAATACTGAGACGAAGAAATACCGAGCCACTAAAGAATACATCCTCAGCCAAAGGGCAAAAGTGAACGAGTTGGAATTTCAAGCTCCCGAGATGAAGAAGAAGGATCGAGAGATGGAAAAGGAAGTTCAAGATTCTCAAGGCAAGGTTCAAGCACTTGAAGCTCAACCAAGGATGGCAAAAAGGACTATTGAGGAGCTGAAGGACCGTTCAGAGTGTCCTAGCAAGATTAGGCGTTTGGTTTAGGATGATTTCTTTGTTTAGCTTTTCGGTTTTGTCATGTTTAGGTCATGTATTTGACTCCTTGAGTAAATTCAGCTTTAATGAAATAAAATGGTTTTTTGCTACAAAGTTTCATCATCATCTCAATTTACATGCGCATGCGTTTTTCTTTTCCATATATATTCTTGTCTCTATATGTTCTTGTATATTCTTTGCTACCGTTTATTTGTTTTTGTGTATATATTAACCGCTAACCGTTTGCTCATTTTGTTGAGAATCATATAATAAATATATAATAATATATACATTTTCTTCACTAAACTATGGAAATTTTTTTTGAACATAGTTTCTAAAAGATAGCTCCTAAACGGTCAGACCCGGTTCGAAGTCCGATCATCACTAGGTCTAAATCCAGAATGGCTAGCAACAACGACAATAATTCTGGTAATTCCAATGCGATGTCCGAGCAAAGGCTTACTACTTTGGAACAAATGGTATTCCGAATGGCCGAGCAAATGAATCTTCTCACGCAAAACCTTAAGGCCCCTCAAGATACTACCGCAGGACATTCTGGGGTAAAGAAAGGAACTGATAGTCAAACTATTGAGGAACAAGTAATTAATCATGAACCACTAGCCATTGTCGAAACCGATTCTTCTGAGTTTAAGAAGGAAATTGAGGCTCAAAACAAAGAAATGGAGAAAAGGCTTCTTTCTCAATTCAATGAGAAACTCAAAGTTTTTGAGAAAATGGAAGGATTTGATCAAACTGGAATCACAAGCTTTCCTACAATCGAAGCGGGAGCTTTCCCGAGAAGTTCAAGATTCCCGACTTTGAAAGTATGATGGTACTGGTTGTCCAAAGTTGCATACTAGGCTCTATGTGAGGAAGATGAGCCGGTACACTCAATATGAGCAATTTGATCCAAACTTTTCAGGATAGCCTTACCGGTCCAGCTTTAGCATGGTATGCTCATTTGGATCTTGATGAGATTAATACTTGGGACAAATTGGCTAGGGCTTTCTACAATCAATATAAGTTCAATATTGAAGTGGCCCCTTCTATGTGGGATTTAAGTAATATGAGGAAGAAGAAAGATGAGTCCTTTAAGGAATATGCTCAAAGATGGAGATCAATGGCATCTATGGTATCTACCCCTATCCCGGAGAAAGATTTGACATTCACTTTCATCAATACTTTAGAAGAACCCTTCTTTACTCATCTCATTGGACACACTACTGCTAATTTCTCTGAGATAGTATTGGCCGGGTGTAGAATTGAAAGTGCCATTATTACCGGGAGGATCCACGTGGAGAAAAAGGCTACAAATTTCAAGTACTCCAACAATAACAAAGGGAAGGATACCACTGTCAGTGTAGTCAGCTCAACCCCATACACTAAACCTACTCAATCCTACACCTACCAACAAACCCCAAACACTAATCAACCCTTCACCCGTCACAACAACCACAATCCCAAAACCAACCATTCAATAGACCCAGAAGTTCACCAAAATTCCCGTACCCCTTAGCCAAGTTCTAGCCCGGCTTAGAGCTGACAATCTGATCACCTTTGAAACACCTAGAGAAGACTACAAACCCAGATATTATAACCCCGAGCAAAAATGCGATTATCATTTGGGGCAAATAGGTCATTCTACTGACTATTGTTGGAGGCTTCGGAACAAGATTCAAGACCTCATTGATGCTAAATTGGTCCAACTAGATTTCGTTGAAACCCCGACCCCTAATGTCAACACCAATCCTCTCCCAAACCATGGGCCCACGATCAACATGATCACGATTGAAGAACCCGAGCCTTTTATCGGAATGATCCAGTCCAATCCAAAGAAGATAGTTATCCAATGTCAAGGAGAGCAGAAAGAAGCCCCATATGAGGTGAAATCGATGAGGTATCAATTCCATGTGCCATTGCACCGAAAGACTATAAAGCCGCCCCGTTCAACTATCAAGCTGTTAATCAAGTTCCTAGGCCCATGGTCGGAAAACTTGGGCTCAGAGCCCGAAAGAGAGAAAACATTAGCAGAGGAATTCTTCCCACTAAGAAAAGATAAGAAAAAGGAGGAGGAATCTGATGAGAAAACAGCATTGACCAAGATTATGAAGATAAGTGACTATAAGATTGCTGATCAACTCGCTAAAGTCCCGGCTCAAATATCCTTAATGGGTTTGTTAATGACTTCTGAAAAACACCGGGAGGCTCTCTTTAAGATACTCCAACAAATCAAGGTTCCCGAAGGTGTTGCTACTGAAACAATGGAACATGTAGTAAATTCGGTATTTGCTTTGGATCAAATCTCTTTCTCACCTGATGAGTTGGGAGCAGAAGGCACTCAACACACGAAGCCCCTATTCATAATGGCCAAATGTAATGGAATGATTGTAGCCCGAGTCCTCATCGATAATGGGTCGTCTTTGAATGTTTGTCCATTGGCTACTTTGAACTTACTTGGTATCGATGCATCTAACCTCCGGTCCAGTTCTACTATTGTTAGAGCTTTTGATGGATCAAGAGAGGCATATCAGGAGAAATAGACTTGGAAGTTACTATTGGCCCACAAGACTTTACTATTCCGTTCCAAGTTCTAGACATACCAAGATCATTCAATTTGTTGCTTGGAAGGCCTTGGATTCACTCAGCTGGGGCAATACCGTCTAGTCTGCATCAGATGGTCAAGTTTATAACAAATGGACAAATCGTTACGGTATTAGGAGAACAAGACCATGCTATCTTCAAAGACACTGCTATACCCTATATTGGCGAAGAAGGATCCGAAGACTTTGGTTTACAAATCTTTGAAGAAGCCAATATGATTCAAAAGAGGGACATTTAGGGACATTTGGACTGGGATATGTCCTACTCCGGTTGAGATAGAAGAGATGAAAAAGAAAGCCCGAAAGAAGAAAGGAGAAGAATGGTATAATACCCCTATCGAGTCTCCAGATATCAAAGTCACATTCCCACAACCGGCTCATGTCCAGAAACCAGATACTGCATCGGTTCTGGAGCCTTCTTGCAGCTCCCCCAGTTCGGGAGTTGAATAATTGGTTCACTATCCCCTTAATAACTCTAGGGTTACCTTTGAGTAAGGGTTGAATTCATGAAGGGTTTTATGTTTTGTTTCTTTTATCAATTGCTCAAATGTACTCCATGAATCATAGTCATTAATAAAGATTCTTTGTTTCTTTTTCTCTCACATTTCTTCCTTTTTCTCTTTCTTTGCCTTGTTTTTCAGATCTGATGATAATGGTGAAAGTAAGAGATATCTTGCGCCGATAGATAACGAAAATACTGATATCATTTCTAACCCTAATGAGTTAGTCGTTGAACATGACATTAGTGATCACACTGGGATAGAGAAAAGTTGGCAAAAATATGAACAAGGCAAAATTGAGATCAGTGAACCTACAGAAGTAGTGAATTGGAACTGAAGATGAGCCTAAAATTTGAAAATAGGCACCACCTTATCCGCTGAGCAACGAGAAAGATTGATAAGATTATTGACTGATTACTTAGACGTGTTTGCATGGTCCTACGAAGATATGCCTGGTTTGGATACCTCTATAGTGGTTCATAAATTACCAACTAAAGCAGATATCAAACCAAAGAAGCAAAAATTAAGACGATTTAGACCAGATATCTTGCTCAAGATTAAAGAAGAAGTAAAGAAATTGTTGGAAGTCGGTTTTATAGAGGTATCCGATTATCCTGAATGGGTGGCTAATGTGGTTCCGGTACTTAAAAAGAATGGAAAGGTTAGAGTTTGTGTAGACTTTCGCGATTTAAACCAAGCCACGCCCAAAGATAATTTCCCCTTACCTCACATAGATGTCTTGGTGGATAATACGGCTAGAAACCATCTATTTTCATTCATGGATGGCTTTTCGGGATATAATCAGATTAAAATGGCAGAAGAGGATAAAACTAAGACAACCTTCATTACTACTTGGGGAACATTCTGCTACAAAGTCATGCCTTTCGGCCTTAAAAACGCCGGGGCAACATATCAAAGGGCGATGGTCACCTTGTTTCATGACATGATGCATCAAGAAGTCGAAGTATATGTAGATGATATGATTGCTAAGTCTAAGGAAGATGAGGATCATGTGGAAATATTGAGGAAATTATTTGATAGATTACGGAAATTCCATCTTAAGTTGAATCCCGAAAAGTGTACATTTGGGGTGACCTCAGGGAAGTTGTTGGGATTCGTAGTCAGTCAACAAGGAATAGAAGTTGACCCGATAAAGTTAAAGCCATACTTGAATTACCTCCCCCAAGACGATCAAAGAGGTCAGGGGCATATTGGGACGCTTGAATTACATTGCTCGGTTTATATCTCAATTAACCGACAAATGTCGCCCTCTATTCAGATTGTTGAGGAAAAATGCAGCTATTGATTGGGATAAAGATTGTCAAGAAGCATTTGATGAAATCAAGCAATATCTGATGAATCCACCAGTGTTAGTAGCACCAACACCTGGTCGCCCTCTTTTCCTATATTTGACGGTACTTCCTGAATCAATGGGAGGTATGCTTGGACAGAAAGATGAAGATGGGAAAGAACGGGCTATTTACTATTTGAGTAAGAAATTCACTGAAGGAGAACAGAAGTATACTGAAGTGGAAAGAACCTGTTGTGCCGTGGTGTGGATCATGCACAGACTGAGACAATATACATTGTATTATTCTATCGAGCTTTATACGAAACATGATCCGTTGAAGTATTTGGCTCAGAAACCAGGGTTGATTGGGAGAATTTCCAAATGGCAGATGTTGTTATCAGAATTTGATATCACTTATGTGAATCAAACTCAGTTAAAGGTCAAGCACTTGATCAACTAGCCGAAAACCCGGTTGAAGATAGTGACTGATGGAGAAGCTCAATTCCCGGATGAAGGCATATTGCTGGCAGATAAAGAATCAGAACAGTACTCCTAAATGGAAGTTGTACTTTGATGGAGCAGCTAATGTATGCGGATGTGGAATTGGGGCAGTCTTAATATCACCAGATGGTAAACAATACCCCGCTTCAGCAAGATTGACTTTCCCTTATACTAATAATGTGGCAGAATACGAGGCTTGCATCATGGGCCTCAAGATGGCACTTGACATGGAAATAGATGATCTTGAAGTATATGGAGACTCCTCTCTCATCATTTTCAAACACGAGGAGAATACAAGACGAAGGATGCAAAATTGGTGCCTTATCATCAATATTACTAGAATTGGCACAGAAATTCAAAGAAATATCATTCACTTATATGCCAAGAAACCAGAACCAGTTCGCGGATGCATTAGCCACATTAGCATCTATGATTCAAATCACTGATGGAGTTGAGATCCAGCCCTTAAAGGTTCGCATTGAGGAAGAACCGGCATTTTGCTTGAATACCGAGGAAGTCCCAAGGAAAGATCCCTGGTATGCTAATATCAAAGAATTCCTCCAAGATGGCAAATACCCTGAAAATGCTTCAACTAAGGAGCGAAGAACACTAAGACGCTTAGCAGTTCATTTCATGCTCAGTGGTAATACATTATACAAAAAATCATTTGATACTACTCTCTTGAGATGCGTAGATGAGGCGGAAGCAGATATGTTGATGAGGAAGTCCATGAAGGGATATGTGGACCTCACATGAATGGATATATGCTAGCTAAAAAGATTATGAGGATGGGTTACTTCTGGATAACTATGGAATCAGATTGTATTAAACACGTGAGACATTGCCACTTGTGCCAGAATACTCCAACAAGATGAATGCTCCTCCCAAAGAATTGCAGTCATTATCTTCACCTTGGCCCTTCTCAATGTGGGGTATGGACATGATAGGACCAATTTCGCCAAAAGCCTCAAATGGTCACCGATTTATATTAGTGGCGATCGACTATTTTACTAAATGGGTTGAAGCATTCTCATACGCTAATGTTACCAAAGGAGTAGTTGTCAAGTTCATCAAGAGAGATATCATAGCCAGATATGGAGTCCCTGATACAATCATTACAGACAATGGTACCAATTTGAACAACAAATTAATGTCTGAATTGTGCCAAAATTTGGATCAAACATCGGAACTCTACCCCATATCGACCTCAGATGAATGGGGCAGTTGAAGCAGCCAACAAGAACATCAGGAAAATAATAGAGAAAATGGCTATCACTTACAAAGATTGGCACGAGATGCTACCCTTTGCACTCATGGCCTATCGAACATCCATTAGGTATCAACAGGGGCAACCCCTATTCATTAGTATATGGTGTGGAAGCAGTTTTGCCAGTTGAAGTTGAAATTCCATCACTCAGAATATTGCAGAAACCGAATTGAATGAAGCTGAATGGGTAAGAAATAGGATTGATCAGTTAAATCTCATTGATGAAAGGAGGATGACCGCCTTATATCATGGTCAGCTTTACCAGCAAAGAATCGCTCGAGCATTCAATAAGAAAGTTCGCCCGAGAAATTTCAAGAAGGAGACTTAGTCTTGAGAAAAGTACTCCCGAATGTTCAAGATCCTAGAGGAAAGTTTACTCCTAATTACGAAGGACCATATGTAGTAAAGAGGGTGTGCCTGGTGGTGCACTAATTTTGACTAGAGTGGATGGTCCAGATTTGAAAGACCCTGTAAATTCTGATGCGGTCAAGTTGTACTACTCTTGAGAAATTAATGAAAATTCTATCAAGTTCAGAAATGTGTTGACTACTTTGTCTATGTGTGATCTAATTTTTATCTATCGACAAAAAGATATCTCTAGCGGTCCCAATCATCAGATCAGTCATTGACCATTCACTTCAATTGATAAGCTTTCTTTCATCCTTATATCTCTCAAATTTTTAAAACATGAGTGTACGTGAGAGAGAGATTTGAGCAATTGATAAAGTTATAAAAACATTCTAATACTTTGAGATTTGATCTTTTCTTAAAGAAATACCTATTTCAGACCAATAACATAAGAAGTCGATAAGTTCAAGCTGCAAAGTAAGGGAGATACAAAGAACCATCTCCCGTATTGTTCCGATGTCAAGACCATCAAAAAATCCAATTACCATCAAAAGACAAACAGAGATACTCAATTCAAAGGATAGCCACTGTGAAGAGCTCTAGCCTGACGGAATAAACCTAGTGATGAGCGGACTTCACCAAGTGGTCTGACAAGTTTAGAAGCTTCTATAAGAATCTGGTAAGTTTTGAAAAAAAAAAAAAAAAATGAATGAAAAATGAAAATGAATATATATTGCTAGAATTAAGTTTTTCAGGAAATTAGCTCTAGAAGCCATGCGAAACATGAGGAAATCAAGATCTCAGGACATGAGATTTGGGGATCAGAACATGAGACCCAGTTCAAGAATGCATAACCAAATCAAATGCCAGCTCAAGGAGCGCGTTTGAACCAAATCAGAGGCCAGCTCAAGGGCGCCTATCCACATCAAGTGCCAGCTCAAGGAGCGTGCTTGAATCAAATCTAAGACAAATGCTAGCTCAAGGAGCGCTTATCCAAATCAGGTGCCAGCTCAAGGAGCGCCTAAACCAAATCAAATGCTAGCTCAAGGAGCGCCTATCCAATCAAGTGCCAGCTCAAGGAGCGCGCTTGAACCAAATCAAATGCTAGCTCAAGGAGCGCTTATCTAAATCAGGTGCCAGCTCAAAGACGCGCTTGTATCAAACAGAGACAAATGTTAGCACAAGAAGCAATCCAATTCAAAAGGCAGTTCAGAACATGAAGCATATTCACAGAACATGTGAAACGTTTCCGGGGTCTTTTCAAGCATAAGGATCGCTAGCTCAAAGGAGCGCCATCCTTTTCTTCAAGAACATGAATCATTTCTATTCGAGAAACAACTTCATCTCTGCTCAAGAAACAATTCTATCTCTGTCAGAAAACGACCTCTTTTCAAGTAAAAACTCAATACATGAGACCTGAATCAAGGATGTCAGTACATGAAACATCCTTGCCCAAGAAGTGATTCAATAAGCATCAGAACATGAAAAGCTCTCATCCCGCTCAAGAAGTGGGAATTCCAGATGAGGTAAAGTCAAAATGAGGTCTACTTTATCTTTGTGATGAGGTTTTTGACAAACCTCCTCACAAAGAGGGCAGCTGTAGACATCTCATTTGACATTTTTTGTCAAAATAAATACCAAGCTTAGTATACATAATTAAATTAATTAAAATTTTGCAAATTATAAAGTTAAAAGCTAGGAATGAAAATTAAAAAAATAATAATAATAAATCAATTTAATAGAAATAAATATAATAGATGTAATATGGATAATTAATATAGTATAATGTAATTTCGAAAATTCGTAAAAAAAAAAAAAAAAATTGATGTTCATCGTCTTCCAGCTTTGGCCGCCCGATGGGCCATGTTTGAGAGCTTTTTTGGCTCGGTTTTCGACCCGTTTTTTACAAACCAAGCACGTTTCTTAAAAGTAGGCGCGGAGTAGTTTATATTGGTATAAAATTTAGTTGTTTTCATCAAGAGAAAGGGTTTCAAATTTGAATTCGAAAATTAAAAAAAATTCGTTTTTAGCTTCCGAAAAAAAATGGAAAATCCGAGATTTTTGTTAATGACAGTTGTTTAACGTTCAAAATCTAACGGTAATGACAACTATTTTTATGTTAATGACAACTAATTAATAGTTGTAATTCGTTTTTTCGGATTAAAAATAAAAAGCCCCAAATTTAGATCTATAAATAGAAGAAGAGAAAAAACGAAAAAAAGGAAGACAAGAGGCAAAGAAAAGAAAAATCAAACAAGCATTTTATATTCGAGAAGTCGAGAGCTTTCTTTTCCCTAATTTGATTGTTGTCGAGAACCACCGAACGGCCGTCATCGGAGTAACCGCGATCCGACGACCCGCGCCAGCTATCCAAACGAACCACCGGAGTTCTTGTTCCTCTGATCCGTGGCCAACCCCCCAACGTGTCTACTGTTTCAGTTTGTTAGGCTGATTCACCCGGGGCTGAGGCGACTCGGACCGAGTCATTGCCCAGTCAAGAAACGCAGTGCTACTCCCTCATCAATTGGATCAAAAATCATCAAATCGAATTAAAAATTTCTTTTGCCGAGCCAATTGAATTGCTGGTCCGATGATCGCCCCCAGCGCATCTACTGTTTCAGGACCCGCATGTCCTAAACTAAATTAACAATCTGGATTGGAGCGCATCCATTCAAGCAACGTTGAGCTGCGTTCATCCTCATCCACATTCACGTGGTCATCCTGGTACAGGTAAGTTCACTACCACACTTGTTTTACTTTAGTTCATTATATTAAAATATAATAATAAAAAAACAATAAAGTAATATACATAATAAATAATGGAAAAGGGAAATAATATAAATTTTAAAAAATAGGAAATTATATATGTTAATTTATGGCTGTGGAATAATAGTAAAAATATATATATATAAAAAGGAAAAATAAAAAAATAGGCATGCATTTATGAGAATAAAATGTAAAGATAATAGGTAAAAGGGAATTGTTGTTAAAATAAGCTTTTCATCTCTTAGAAAAGAATTTTTACTTCTTCTTAATAAATGAATTAATATTATTTAGGATCTAATTTATCATGATATAGTTTTTGAATGTTCTATTTTTTTTGCATTAATATAGTAATGATCTTGTTTTTGTGGTAAAATTGATTTGTTATATGTATCATGTTAGGTATGTGTTCATAGAATTATATTAAGATCTTGTTATAGATAATAAATATAATAATGCCCTAATCATAAGGAATATATGAAAATTTTTTTTTAGGTTTAGGTTTACAATATTTGAATTGTGTGATCATGTATGATGATTAGTCATTAATATTCCTTTTATGCCATGATGTAGTGATGACCTTGATTGTAATGATATTGAATTTTATGATTTCACCATATATGAAACCACATTGAAATCTTGCCTTTCATAATATAATTTCAATGATATATAAATCTTGATTATGCCATGATATTGCTTTGTTGAAATTAGCTTGTTAAATATTGATATTCCTTATAATATTTTTATTCTTAATGATATGTATGATCAATTGATATGCATGATATGTGGTTATGATTTCTTGTTCAAAATTTTTGTCACCTAGAAAAAATCCGATTTTTCATAAAATTGGCTAAACCTAACTTGATAGATTTAGGGTTCATGTTAAAAGATATGTATTTTTTTTTATAAAATTAACAAACTTAATGAACTTTAAGCGAAAAGATTTCGAAAAATTTTAAAATTAACCAACAAACTAAATTTTTCTAAAAGAACTACGTGTGGTCTGATCCAGATTAGCGGGTATGTAGGCACCAAAATGGGCGACTTAAAATATGTAAAAAATTATTTTTGTGAATTTATTTGATTTGGTTAGTTTAGAATATATGAATATTGATAAAATTTGACAAGATTTGATTAATTTGAATATTGGGAGTTTTTTAGATAATATATGATTATTGATGGAATTTGATTAGTATTTTTGTGCATATTAGACATATGTTTAGTTAATTAGATTTGATATATAGTTTAGATTTTGAAATTAGGGTTTAAAAGAAAGCAATTTAAATATGGAAAGTTAAAGTGGTAACCGTTTAGGTTTTAATAGGATAGCCCCCGAACTCAAGTTAATTTCTGGTTCTCATTTTCAAAAAACGATTTTTTCGCAGATCAGTAGCAAAACCAAAATCAACCTACCCATTGGTTTTGGTTTATTTCTTTCTCGACTTTAGTCGAGTGGCAACTCCAAAATATATTTTAAAAATTAAAAATTTCCTTTAATTCTTAGTCGATGATTCGTATTGAATGGGTTAGAGTTTAGTATGAATCGGATTAAAGGAAATCGAAAAAAACCAGGCTCGACATTACCAGATTGACATTTTCTATCACATCTATAGATAATGTTTCTTGTTCCTGCCCGCGCGCAGGTTTATTCTTTTCGGTGATTTCTTTTTCTTTTTCCTTTTCCCATGGAGAGCGCGTATGTCAAAAGCACCAACTTTGACTTCTTTTTTTTTTTTTTTTTTTTTGGGTTGTTAGTTTTCACTTCTATGGTATTCATAACTAATATGCATATGATTTTTATCTTTATTTGATATGTTTAATTAGTTTATAAATAAAAATATTTATTTTATTATTTTTATATATTTTTTAATAAATATTTATTTAAAAATAATAAAAATAAGATATTAAAACGATAAAAATAAAACAAAATAAATAGATCAAAATCTACACGGAATATAAGCATCAATTGTCAACTGAAAATTCGAGTACTGGTCCGACTAATGGCACTTTAGAAGTTTTCAGACTTAATATAGAATTGGAGTAAAAGGTTATGGATTCAAATCTTATATCGTTAATTAATCTTATTTAATTAAGTTTCCTTTTGATGTACTTTATTCGTCGTGAACAAGTAAGGAAAAGCTTCAAGTAAACATTTTAGAAATTGCACAAATTTAAAATACATTTATCATGATTGATGTTCAAACTTTAACACTTATACGATAGCCATTTGATTAAAAATCTTCAAGGTAAATATCACATTTGGTATCTAAATATTATCATTTTATGCAATTAACTAGATAAAATTTAAAAGTATCAATTTACTATCTATAAATTTTTTAAGTTCATTTATAGTACATAGATCAGGTAGTTAATAGTAAAAATTCGTAAAATTAAAATAATTAATTATAAAATTTGACAAAATTTAAGTAGTTAATTGTATAATTGGTAAAATTCAAGTATCAAATGTGACATTGACCTAAATTTTTATTCAATTGCAAATCTTTTTCACATATATTTTACTTTTTTTTAAATCTAGTCTCTATAATTATTTAAAGAGTTATATACAAAAAAATTTCACGTATTATGGTCTAATTACAAAGTCAATTTTTTGACAGGTAGTAGCCTAAATTCCATGTGAAAGTGTTAATTATCTAATAATTTTTTACATGTGCCAGTATCTTATCAATTAAAGAAAATTAGTTTTAGAGGTTTTTTTACATTTTTTTTTTTTTATATTTTTTTAATTCTAGCTTTCTTAATAAATTTTAATAGTTTATTAATTCAATTTTATTTAGTAACATTTTTCTCAAATAAATTTTCTTGGACCAATGAGGCGTTGGCAAGTATCCTCTATTAATGATATTGATACTTTAAGATGAAACATAGGTCATCTATTTATCAAAAATAAATAAATAAATAAATAACATAGGTCATATGTTTAAAAATAAGATAGAACACATATAAGTATTCTATAATTAACCCTTGCATTAATCTCAAATAGGTATTATCGCTAGTTCCAATCCAATAGTGGTTGAATACAGATGATTTGGATTGGACTTGAAAAGATTGTGGGCCTACAAAACAAAAACACAATTAGCGGTTGTGCGCCTAAGTCAATAAACATGTCGATTTGTGGGTAAATAACTAGTGTAAGAGTTAGTCCATGCGACATTACCATTCTCGTGAAGGGAGATAATAAATTATAGTCAGATGATCCTTGATGGTTAAGTGCATCGTGGGATTGTCGGAGCGTAAACAAGTGGCGTTGCAATGGACATAGAACCAACCCACTAATCCATGTCCTCACATGCCAAGCCCGATCAAAGTGAGCATACCAAGAGATATTAGTGCAATATTGACCGAGTGCTGAAATATTGACCGAGTGCTGAAGGAGTTAATCAGTTTACTAAGCTAATATGACAACACCTTGGTCAGGCTTCGAGCTGTTATTGGCATGGATTGGTCCTAACCCATTAGGTCGATTCTTGGCTATGGGGTTGAACTCAACTTAGAAGGCCCATGGTCCATATTAGACCTTCACAAGAAATAATTTTTTTAAAATAAGGATAAGTGATAATAGAACATATATAATAGCTATTATGGAAAAATGATTCTAACTTTTTCTATATAATCAATTTTTCACTCCTTAACATTATCAGTTACCACCCTTACTATATATATAGAGAGAGAGAGAGTTCTGGAGTTGAGAGAGAGAGGGAGAGAAGAGGAACAACTGATAGCAAGTCTTGACTTGAATACTATGATTGCAATTAGGCCTTCTAAATGCCACAGGCACATCATGAAAATACTCACAGATTATCTAGCTAAGATTACCTTCATCATTTTCTTTCCATTTCAGAAGTTTAATAAGAATATAATGGAACAAAGTATGTATAGGACAGATTCTAAGTAAGAATATAAACATGTTTTCCTACTTTATATAGAAAAGCAAAACCTACATATGTCTTTATTTTTTCATACAAATTAAAATCCTATGAGTTAGTACATTCATAAAGCATGCATCCTAACACATCCAAAAATACAATTTTGCGAATTTCACTAGTCTAATATGTATTTTTTTTAATGTATCTCTATGGGGTTTTTGATTATTTTGGGGGCTTTAGATATATGTAATTTTTCTTATGGGGGTTTTTATTCAATTTTGAGATCACCTGCCACTGTGATGCACCACCAAAAGTAATATTAATACGATGCACAAGTGATCAAAGGTTTCCTTCCTTCAACCTATAATTATTAAAAAACCTAATATAATAATTACTAAGAGCTAGGTAAAAGACAGGTTCAGGTGCCCAGCCCTCTGAGATTACGGATGCATTTAGCCGACTACCCTTATTTATAATGTCTTATCAACACAGACTACCATCTTGAAAACAAAGTTAAGTCCCATGGTGTTGGACCTTTTCCAAATTGCATGTCGCTGGAGGTACTAGCAATGAGAATGCAAGTCAAGAAAAGCTCTCACCTATAGTATCTACTCCTGTTTTGCATGAATCTTAACACATCTAATGCAAAGTATACAGCTACACAAAAATGACAAGGTCAAGTGGCACCAGACCGCACTAAAATAACCATGCAAGAGGAAGATGGAGAAAAAATATCTAATTGCTAGCAAAATATTGCTTAGATTTCACTTGTAAAAACTAAGAGTGATTTATATATTACACTAGATAACGTATGTATTTCAGTTTGGCCCTTGAGTAAGTCTTTGCATTTCATGTTGATCATTGAGGGTTGCAAGCAGAAGCGGAGGAGCAAACTGGGCATTCCCTTGGTTTTCTTCTGAATCTTGACAAAATGAAAGAATGATTGTGTCAATAGTCATCTCTACCACGGCAAAGAAAAGGGTTGCTACAATGTAGCCAAAACACCAGCAAACCTGCAAAAGATAACAAAAGCGAAACCAGCCGGTCATATACAAGGATCAGTTAAATATGCACTGGTTGCAAACATGCCAATGATAGTGTGCCAATACTCATAGCATAGATTTCCTATTATTAATTTGCATAACATGAATCAGCTATCTAGTCCATGAGATCAGCATTAACATGCTAACTTAAACTGAGAAAGACATACCAGTACAGGGAAAAGAGGAGACGAGATTTTATTATGAGCAGATTTGTATGGATGGGTATCCAGCATGAGGAATGCAAAGAGGGCACTGAAAAGGCTGACACATAACTTGCCAAGGGAAAGGATAACATCTCCAATCACGTTCACTCTTCCTATCCGAAGGATATTGCTAACAATAAGTTCTGTGGCCATTGCCGATGACCTACAGAAGCTTTTTCAGTTATAGCAATCTGCAGAATGCCAATCGTGTCCACAACATAGTTAACACAGGGTAGAAAATATATAACAAGTAATGTTTGTATTTGATTTAGAAACTGAGATTTGGTATTGGATTTTAACCAATGTGCAGCCAGTAAATGGCGAGGCAAATGAATAGTTTTGTTCCACTTGATCAGATGACTCACCATTATGTAGGCATTGCGATTAACCGATCTGATGGTCCATTCGATGCACCTCAAACAAAAGCGAGAAGTATGAAATGCCGTTTTTCCAATCCATCCATCAGGGGTCGAACCTGCAATCTTCAATTTTCTACGGATTGACTCAAGCATAAAGTGGATGGACTCTACAAATGACACAATGAGGGACCCAAGAGCTATGGAGCCAAGGCTGTAGCGCATAAGCCGCTTCATGGACGCAAATACTGGAAGAAACGGAACTTCAGGCTGCATGTTAAAAACATTTCAGAACCATTTGATGGTATGGCAACTATCTATAGCGCAAATTAGTGTATTTTGCGGGTGGCAGGTGAAGAGAAGCGGGGGCAAATGCGAGCTATAAACCAATTATACTGGGTGTCTTCATTATAGATGCATAGTAGTAAGAAATCAGTACGACTCTGTTGGTAGGATATCAGAAGTAACAATAATATAGACCATATGAGACAACATAAATACCCTCAAGACAGAGAAATATACAAGTGCTACAACCAGTATATGAGCTCTCTCTTGAAAGCAAGACCCTAGTGCATAACTACATCCACAATCTAATTCGTATGAATATCAAAGATATTATGCATGATACATAGCAAGCCAACTTACCGATGTTTCACCACGAGCCCAGTAATACGAAGCAACAGAACCAGCGATCACAGTGGCTGAACACGCGATGAAAAACTGTGTAGCCCAATAGCATCCAAACAGGTGGAAAAAGATGGCAATTGCAATATGTGGAGTGTAATGGATGCTATAACCACAGCACCGATCACAGTTCACCTTTTTGGATATGAGGTCATAGGCACAACAGTTGGAGTTTGCAGTTATTTTGAACAACCTGACCAGAACTGAATAGATGTAGAGCAGCCGATAACCAGAACATGAAAAGATGGCAAGGATAGTATACGGTATGACTGGAAAAATTATCAGTGCTTGAACTTTCCTATGACCTTTGCAGCAACCTACTTGAGACCGAAAAAAATGGATGTGAAAAATTATATCCATTCATTCTGAGTACAAATCTTGAATGTTTTCAACACTTAGAAAAATCATCTATTTCTCATTAACATGTTTGGAAACAGTAAAACTGAGAAGAAAATTGTAAGCATGATATTTGCATAGGCAAATCCATTTCGTGGAACACTTGATGCAGATGCCATTCTATCCAGCATGTTGTGTAAAAATATCATTAAAAAACATCAATCCATAAGGTTATGCTTTAAGACTAGTTGGTTATATAGCTAAATTTAACTGGTATTAAAGTAGTCTTGAATTCAAGTCCCCGTATGCCATATGGTCAATTTAACCCCTTAGAAAATTAGTGACCTACTTGACAGGCCACATTCAAAAGCCTTGACCACAAAGGACAGCTAACCCATTAAGGTGGCTGTTAGCTGCCCCCTAGCCTAGGAGTGGTTGGCCACATGCGTTTTCAGCGTGATGGATTGCAACCCACCACTTTACGAAGGTGGCAGTCACATGCCTTAGGCTTCATTCAAAGAATCACCCTCAAAGGACAGTTATTTTATATATATATATATATATATTATATATTATATTTTTTTTTTTTTTTTTTGGGGCAAATCAAAAAATATTTTACTATTTTTTATTAGATCATCTAAATATTTTATTTGATAAAATTATTTTATTAAGTTTAATTAATACAGACCAATTGGAAACTGACCAATGTCTCTAACTAACATTAACAAATAGTGATGAAACAAAGCTCATAAATTTGTTAACAATAAAAGCATGAAATATAAGTTTGGAAAAACACTGAAACAAAGTTTGTCATTAAAGAATAAATAAATGAATAAACCAAAGTGGAAGATATGGATTATATAAAGCATAGCAAAACCTCGAGAAAGCATGCCAATCCACATATTGGAAATAGCTTTCCAAAGTCTTCATGTTTCCACAATATAGTTAAATTTAGTCCAGTTCAAAGACATGTTACTTGCCTTTAGAACAGATGATGCCATAATAATACGACGGACAATGGCAATTGATGCAAGGATGGACATAACTGTTATAAAGGTCATAAGAACAGCGAAGGCACGAAGATGATTTATCTCCTGAAAAATTAGCACAAGATTGATTCAGCTCACAAGGCTTAATTTTCGAACGAAAACATGTATATACATAGTGCTTGTTTAAAATGGAGAATGAGCAGAGAACCTACCCGTCCAAATACTCGATAGTATGGATCATGGGGTCCAATTATAGGGGAGATTGCATCATTCCCAATCCATCCAGCTACAAAGTGAAGAGGTTATCAAAGAAATAGAAACAGTATGAGAGATAATTAATCACATCTCTTTCTCAAGAACATAAATAAGTACCAAAGGACGGTTTTTATGTGGTTTTTTGGAATTCATAAATATAGCAACACACATGGAATCCAAGGAATTAAAAATCCCCAAATTCATAGAAATTAAACACTTTAATCTTTCTGTATAAAGCTTTAGATGCAGATAACAACCATATTTTCTTAGGTATGAAGCTATAAGTATATTTGCTTCGAGGAGAAAACAATGGAAACTGGCAGGTATATGCAAACCTTTTAAATAGTAGAACATTGTGACTGATATGATTAGAATATTGAAAAGCGCAACTGTAATCCAAGGCATTGCAGCTACAAAGTGCCGAATCAGGAGCAGCCAAATGACCGAAAGAAATAGAGGTACAAGTCCCCCACAAACAAGCAGTACAGGCCACGATTTCGCAATATCTGCCATGTATCTCTGCAATAAATAAGTGTAAGTCTTAGAACCTTGTGGTAATAAAAGAAAATTGAGTCTGCCTGTTAGATATAATCCTAATGAGACCACAAAGACATAGAGACAACTTGAATTTTTCACCAGAAGGCATATATATTGTCATCATGTCTAAATTTTCCACCAGATACGTGCTTGGTCCTTGAATTCAAACGAAAATATTCCACCATCCAATCACAATCATCCAGGGAGTATAACACCAATTAATATGTAAAAGATAAACATTCGATCATTCTATCAGAAAGCTCTCAGCCAAAAGGTATGCCCAATGTTTCTACTGTGAATCATGACTTGTTACCATACATTTGTTTCACTTTCACAAAATTTTAATACGTTATTGCCAACACGAAACCTAATAATTCAGAAAGAAGATTGTAATTTAAAGGTTTTAAACCATAAAGAAAGTGAGGCGGTCTAATACCTAAACAAGACCACCCATCATGTCAGGAAATACTTTATTAATAAATTGACATGTCAAAGTAATTGCTACATGGACAACCAATAAAATGGAGTGCTTGACAATTATGAGCAAATTAACTCTGAAGAAGAACAGTTGGCAACTGGAATACCTTTAAGACAGATGATCGAGCATTAATTGAATGATGGATTGATTTATCAATAATCATATCCTCATTGATCTTCACTCCACCCATCTGCTGCCAGTGTTGCAATGAGACGTTTGATGCACGGGCAATAAATTGGCAGCTCCAATAAACTGGAAATAGGATAAACTTTACAACCACCGATATTATAGTGAAAAAAAAAAAAGAAGAAGAAGCAAGAACCAGCACCCTTTAATTCTACATATGTTATCAAAACAAGGAAATACTGCAAGAAACAGAAGTTCAAGTCGTCTTTGAGAAGACAACAGGCATAATGTGAGGAACACGAGGATCATATCAATAAGTTTTAAGAAACCCCAGAAATTAAAACATGCTTAATCATCAAAGGACAATCGTATCAGTTACTTACCGTTTATGCTTGGAATATGACAGGGTAGCAAGGACCTTGAAGTTGAAGGGAGGTGTTCCTCATCTCGGGAGTTAGAAATTCAAAGTAATCATAGTTCCTATCAATCCAATCATCCATACTTATACGAATTTCACCTTCTGGATAATCACAAACCCAGTTGAGTGCATCATCTGATGGACTAGGGCAATCTAACAAGCATATACTCCGAGCATCAGATAGCTTGAATTGACTGTCCTTTGAACCGCTTTGATACACTTGATTGGGATTCAAATAAATTTAAGTTCCAGCTCACGGAGGCCAGGATGTGCATGCTTCACCACATATATTGCCTTTGTAATCCAAGCCATATGTAAGCCTAAAATTCAAGAACAGCCACTTAAAAAGCAAAAATAGAAATTCCACCAGAATGAAACTAATAATTAACAATGATCACAGAAAGACAGCACAAAATATCCTCTGCAACTATCCTGCCAATTATTCCAACAATATACTTTGAAACAGACTCTTTCCAACAATGCAAAGATAGGCTAATTATTGGTATAGTTGAGCATCTAAACCAGCCTCTTTACTCTCCTGCAATTTAAATGGACAGCCTTATTATATTGATGTGTGGAAATGTGTAGAAATGTTTGCCATAACAACAAGCAAGCATACAAAAGAGCAAGTTGAAAATAAAATAGATCAAACTGGGAAACATTAGAATTTAGTTTATAGATGGCTAAATTCTTCTAATCAACACTGCTGGTGACAGAACACACTCTTTTCCACACAAATGCAGTTTTTGGTAATAGTTTTCAACCAGCAACACAGGCATACCGGTTATTACTGCACTGGCTGCGTCATTGCCCCCACGCGCAAAGATACACAAATGTAATTACTTAAGCAGAAAAAAACAAAGATTTTACAAACCCCAATTTGGCCGCTACTTACACAGTGTAAATTGGACTAAACCAATGTACTAGGATACTATAAAGTTCATGTGTCCAAAGGCAGCCCATCGAAATAGGGCCGTACCACTCCATTGAACAAATTAACCAATTTAACTAAACATCAACATTTCCCCTAAAACCTACTAAAAAAAAAGAACCATACATCACAATTAACTCCTCTCTCATAATGAGCAGTAACAAACAGTACTTAATTGCATAGCATAACACTAAACCCTGAAAAGGATCACTCAATACCATCAGATACAACAAAAAGATAACAACTTTCATCGACCATTTTCTTTTAAATCAAAACTTTGGCAAAATAAGCAAGTGAAGTTAAAGTAACCAAAACAACATAGTAAAGTTTCAACGCCACTGTGATAATACCTTAATGGGTTTCCTTTATTGAAACCAAAGCTGGAGTTAACAATCATAGCAACCCAAAATGCAATGAAAAGAACAAGAAATGCAACATCTCTGCATTCCTGTTGTGTCTTATGATTCCACCCAGTTGGGTAGTTCCATCACTTGATGGGTATCTTCCAATCACTGCGCCTAATGGACCTGGCATTTATCTATATATCTACGCTAAGAAAGAGAAGGAAAATGAGAGAAAGGAGGGAACTTTACTGTTTTTCAGAGAGAGAAAGGGTTTTGGGAGGGTGAGAGAGAGACAGAGGGAGAGAGTGATCGGATAGTGCGTGAGTACTGAGTAGAGTGGAAGCTTGGGGAGTGTGAAAGCTTGAAGCTTTGAAATGGGTTCCAGATTTGGAATCTTTTTTTTTTTTTTTCTTTATTGTTACAGTGTTTTTTGTTTGGCTTTTGGTTTTGGACAAGATTTCCAATAATTTATGTGTTAACTTGAAGAATAATAAAAGGACCAAGGTACTGTGTCCATTGTGGTGTTTAAACTTTGAACAGCTATTTTATTTTATGTACATTAGAGATTTTTGGAATTCAATGAAAGCTCTATTTTCTTAATTTTATGTGCATTATCCTCTAATAGTGCATGTATATAAAAAATATTCTAAAGGATATCCATATGAGTTTAAGATTTATTAAGTTCCAAAGTTACATCATAAGACTATAAGTATAGAATTAAATTAATATGTAATATTAATGTGGTTTTGAAAGTTTTAATCAATATAAATTAGGATAAATTGCTAATATACCTTACTACATGTGTATTTTAATCTTTAGTTTTTGAACTATGTATTTAAAAAACTTATATTTAGAGCTCTAAAGTAGTAAAAATATAGATTTTTAAAAGATTAGGAAGTCTAAACACACATTTCAAAGATAAAAGATGAAGTGCCCATGGAGCAAAAATAAGAGGATATATATATATATATATGATGTGCATATGATTAACGCTTTAAATTATTCTCCGTAATTATTTTAAGGTAAATTTGGAAGTTTTACATTAACAATTTAGTGGGTCATTACATAAGTATGGGCATATTGGGTTTTTTTTTTTAATTTTGGAGTTTGTTTGATTATCCTAAGTTTCGATTTATTATACCTTTTACTATGTGGCTTTGAAGCATAATAACGAGCTATTGTCTATTATTCTCGCAAATGTTGGGAAAATATACGATGAATAAGCATTATAAGTTACTTTTAAGATCATATATTTTTTTTGGGGTGTTTATATATTTGTTTATTATTTCATTATTTTTAATATTTTACAGGCATGTCACGGGAGCAAAGAAATTGATATTATTAATTTTAAAAAATTATAAAAATATTACTGGATAAAAATAATCTCAATTTTAACAAATTAAACTCGTCTCTTAAACAAAAGAAATCATAAATAGTTAACCTCCTCTATTCAAAAGACAAGCTTAATATTTTTTTATGAATCCCGTGTCTTGAACAGATGAGTTTTTACAAAATTACTAAAATGAAGATGAAACCAAATCCAAGATTTGTGAATAGATTTGAACTCGTCGATATTATTGATAATGTGATCCAAATTTCACGTACATAGGCAACTCTTGAACATACACTAGCCTACAAATTCTACATCGCCGGCCTTCCCATCAGCCTTAAAGTTTTTGCTCCTGTGGTCATTCGACACTGTCTCAATGTCGTCAGCTTTGCATCATACGTTGCCGGCATAAACACTATGCATGGTTGTCAAACTCGAGTTTCTACCTAGAATCGTTAAGGAGTCCGTAGAATCAAGACATAAAATCAAAACATAGAATCGTAAGATTCTACAATTAATGTAAATTTGCCTGCAAAAACCATCAATGTACTTCTAAACTAATAAAATTTTAAATAAATTATAAAAATAAAGATTTAGTATTAAATTAGTTACATATAACTAAAATTTAAGTTTTTACCCATCATAATCCACATACTGCCATTAATATATTTAGTGAAATTTTATAATTAAAATATATTTTCATTTAATGATGATTCA
Organism: Combretum micranthum; assembly: GCA_024138025.1. Taxonomy (NCBI): domain Eukaryota; kingdom Viridiplantae; phylum Streptophyta; class Magnoliopsida; order Myrtales; family Combretaceae; genus Combretum; species Combretum micranthum. Next base: position 29,520 of record JAMXBD010002229.1, read on the forward strand.
TAATCTACAATTATTAAGATGTATTGCAAATCATTTAAATTATCATGTGTGAGTAGCTAGTTTTGAGCAATAATGAATATTTTCATGTCATTATATATTTGTACAAAAAATCATTACATTTATGGCAAATATATACATAGAAAATTATTTAAAAAAGGAAAAAATATAGCACTAATATATTAGTTTAATTTTCATTCAAATTATTTAAAATATATCAGAGTATATAATCTAAAAGAAAATAACTCTCTGAAAAATACAAAAAAAAGGAAATAAAAGGAAAAAATATAAAAAAACAAACATTAAGTTAGATTAAGATAAATATCAAGAACCAACCCCAAAAATCCTAAATTTAAATATATTAAATAAATAGCATTTTTAAAGTTCAAATAGAAAAAAAAGTGTAAAATTACAACTTTACGATTTTACTACGATTCTACTACCAATTCTACCATCAATTCATCGATTCTATTTATTCATTTATTCTACTTACAAGTTTACTCAAAAAATAATTTTGTATGCGAGTTGAATTGAAATCTCATCAGCAACTTGTAAACCCGTAGAAACATACGAGTTGACTCACGAGTTTGATAACCATGACCTTGTGGCCCTCTAGCCTTGATGCCAGCATTAAAGAATTGCATTCTATGAACAATTAAGGCCGGCTCTACCACCAGCCTTTATCGTGTACGGCATTGCATATACAGAAAACTGATGACTTTTCAAATTCCGACTCTTGAGTTGGCCTCCACGCAATTTATATGTGTTCTTTTGTTCTTTCTTTAGGTTTATGAGTTATGTGATATTTGGGATCACTTGTATACAGCCACTTGTAATTCATTCTTCAACGTTAGTGAATTTCACTCTCTTCTCTATCTGGTTTTTTCCGTAAGATTTCTGCGTAAAATCTTGTGTGTTTGTTTTCTTCTTATTTGTTTTGTCATTGGTTGTGTTATTTATTTGATCCCATTACAACAAGTGGTATCAGAGCAAAGGTTTTTTATGTTTTGTCTTTTCTCTACAATGGCAACTTAAGTATGACATTCCTTTGTTGGATCAGAGCACAAGATTTTCTCTGTGGCAAGTCAAAATGCAGCGGTGTTAGCACAGATGGATTTGGATGATGCTTTGTTGGGGTTTGACAAGATGCCTGCATCTTGGTCACTAGAAGAAAATTATGTAAGGATCGTAAAACCCTTTCACAAATTCATCTTCATTTATTTAATCAGATTTTGTAGGATGTATGAAAGAAAGATAGCTGTTGGGTTATAGTTAAAATTAGAACAGTTATGTATGACGAAGAGTTTGACTAGTAAATTATTTGAACAATAATTATACTCACACAAGTTAACTAAAGGTGGGTCTCTAGAAGATCACTTGACCGTTTTAAGGAAATTGTTCCGATTTAAAAACTTTAGAGGTTAAGTATGATGAGGAGATGTGGCTTTTAATTTTGTTGTGTTCTCTATCTCCTTCATATTCGCATTTTAGAGACTCTATTCTATATAGTCGTGATACTCTTACCATGGAAGAGGTTTATAATGCTTTGACGTCATTTGAAAAGATGAAACATCTAGTTATTGGATCCGAGCCTAAAGCAAAGGGTTTTATTTCTCGTGGTAAGAGTAAAAAATTCAGTTCTCGTAATAATTCAAGAGGTAGGTCAAAATCTTATAACATAGATAAAGTTTGTAGGTATTGCAAGAAGAAATGTCACATCAAATTCGAATGCTATAAGTTACAAAACAAAAATAAAGAGATGCTGAAAATCAGAAGGAGAAACAACCAGAAATCAAGTCAAGCTGATGTTGTTGAAGACCACAGTATAGTGATCTTTTTTGCTTCTAATGATGGTCCTCAAACCAGTGAGGAGTGGATTTTGGAATCTAGTTGTACTTTTCATATGTGTCTCAATTAAGACTGGTTTTCAACATATGAAAAAGTTTCCAAAGGTATTGTCCTTTTAGGAAACAATGCTTCTTGCAGGGTTACAAGAATTGGCACTATAAAATTAAGATGTTTGATGGTGTTATCAAGACACTTGGAGATACGAGACATGTATCTGATTTGAAGAGAAATTTGATCTCTCAGAGTACCCTTGATACTACAGGGTACACATACATTGGTAAAGGTGGAGTTTTGAAGATCAGTAAGAGATCACTCGTGGTGATGAAGGGGATGAAAAAGATTGCTAATTTATATTTCTTATAGGGTTCTATGATTGCTGGTGATGCAGTCGTCACCTTTTCTTCTATCAAATGAGGATGCTACTAGATTATGGCATATGTGTGAGGCTCATGTTAGCTCCAAGCAGGAGGGGAAACACTCAACGCCACCAGCTTTTTCATACGAGGTGCACATTGGTGGGAGAGTATTTGACCTGATTATGGATAGTGGAAGTAGTAAAAATATCATTAGTAATCAAGTGGTCAAGCAGTTGCGTTATCATATGAGAAACACCCCAATCCATACACCATTTGATGGATTAAAGCTGCTGAAAGGATTGAAGTTCAGGAGAGGTGCAGGTACCATTTTCCATTGGCAAGTATAGAGATGAGGTCTACTGTGACATAGTAGACATTGATGCTTGTCATTTCTATTTGGCGTCCATGGCAGTTTGATTTTGATGCCCAACATTTTGGAAAAGAAAACTTATACAAGCTAAAGAAAGATAGTGTAAGATATACATTACTTAAAGTAGTGCCACGTTCTAAAGGCTCTAAGCTAGAGGGACGGTCTTTCCTAACCATTGTAACTTCGAAGAAGGAGATGGAAGAGGTTATGAAAAATTCCAAGGAGGTGCATGCCTTGGTAGTGAAGAACGTGTTGAAGGTTGAAGAAGAGGATAGAGAGACTTTCCAGATGTGGTGAAGAGGTATTAGAGGAGTTCAAGGAGGTAGTTCCGGATGACTTACAGGAGACTTCCACCCTTGAGGGATATCCAGAACCAAATTGACCTTGTTCATGGGGCAAGTCTTCCTAATTTGCCACGTTATAGGACGAACCCTAGGGAGACAGAGATCTTACAGGAGAAGGTTCAAGAACAGTTAGATAAAGGCTTCATCAGAGATAGTATGAGCTCATGTGTTGTGCCAGCACTTCTTACTCCTAAGATAGATGGAGTTGGAGGATGTATGTTGATAGCAGGGTTATCAACAAGATCACCATTGGGTATAAATTCCTTATACTCCGCATTGAAGACATGCTTAATAGATTGAGTAGGCCTGTCATCTTCTCCAAATTTGACTTGCGTAGTGGGTATCATCAAATTAGGGTAATGCCAGGAGATGAGTGGAAGACTGTGTTTGAGACAAAGAAGGGATTGTATGAGTGGTTGGTAATGCCATTCGGCCTTAGTAATGCGCCTAGCACATTTATACGAGTCGCGAACCAAGTACTCAAACCCTTCATTGGTAAATTTGTGGTAGTATATTTCGATGACATATTGATTTATAGTAAGTCTGAAGGTGAGCATATAGATCACTTGAGGAGTGTGTTGACTATGTTAAAGGAGAATAAATTTTATGCTAACCTAAAGAAGTGCATATTTATGTCAAAGAAGTTGTTGTTCCTTGGGATTCGTAGTGAGTGGAGATGGGATCACAATAGATGATGAAAAGGTAAGAGCCATTAGAGAATGGCCTATTCCTAAAACTGTGACAGAGTTAAGGAGTTTCCTAGGATTAGCCAGTTTCTATAGGCGCATCATCAGGCACTTTATTATTGTGGCTCCATTGACTTGAGTGCTTAAGAAGGGGAAATTTAGTTATGAGGAAGCTGAGGCTGGATTTGCCTTATTGAAGGAAAAATTGTGTAGTGCTCTGTATTAGCATTACCTGACTTTGACAAGTTGTTTAAGGTGAATTGTGATGCTAGCGGTATAGGAGTTGAGGCAGTACTTTCACAGAAGAAGAGACTAATAGCTTTTTATAGTAAGAAGCTCTGTGATGCTAGGAGAAATTGGTACATATGACAAAGAATTTTACTCTGTGGTGAGAGCCTTAAGGGTGTGGGAGCATTACCTTATAGGGAAAGAGTTTGTTTTATATTCAGATTGTGGGCTCTGAAACACTTGAGTAGTCAAACCAGGATCAATAAAGATATGCATGTTAGATGGATTCGGTTTTTGCAGAGGTTTCCTTTTAAACTCATGCATAAGTTTGGAGTCCAAAACAAATTGGCAGATGCTTTAAGCAAGAGAGCAGATGTCTTAGCTGTGATGAGTACTGAAGTTGTTGGGTTTGAATAGATGAAAGAACTTTATGCCAAGGATGATGACTTCAGTGAGATTTAGGGTAACTGTAGTAGTAAAGAGCCTTGTGGTGATTATCATATACATGAGGGGTATTTAATGAAGGGTAATCAATTATGTATTCCCTAGTCATCTTGAGGGAGAAATTGATTAGAGACCTATGAGGGGGGCTTGGCAGGACATTTAGGAAGAGACAAGACCATTGCAACTGTATGTAACCGATATTATTGGCCTTAGTTGAGGAAGGATGTGGGGAAGATGGTCCAGAGGTGATATATTTGCCAAACTTCTAAGGGGCATTCTCAGAGTACTGGACTATATATACCCTTGCTAGTACCTGAGAACATATAGAGGATCTCTCCATGGATTTTGTACTTGGTTTGCCTCGTACCCAACGAGGTGATGACTCTGTCTTTGTAGTTGTTGATTGGTTTTCCAAGATGGCTCACATCATCCCTTGTAAAGACCTCAGATGCTCATGCCATTGCCAAACTGTTTTTTCAGGGAGGTAATGCATTGCATAGAGTGCCCAAATCCATCCATCTGTCAGAGATAGCAAATTCCTTAGCTATTTCTGAAGACTCTCTGGTATATGTTTGATTCATCTTTGAAACTATAGCAGCATGCTCATCATAGACAGATGGACAGACATAAGTTACCAACAGGACATTGGGCAATCTCATCAGGAGTATTTGTGGAGAGAAGCCAAGACAATGGGATTTGTGTTTAGCTCAGGTAGAGTTTGCCTATAACAACTTTGTCCATCGAACAATAGGGAGGTCTCCATTCTCCATCGTGTACACCAAAGTGCCTCAACATGCTTTGGATCTAGTAAAGCTTCCCAAAACGGCTGAGTACAATATATTAATTAAGCACATGGCGAAACATTGGCAGAGCACTGCAGAAGAGGTCAAGGCAAAGATTGAGAAAGCCAACGCCAAGTACAAAGAGATAGCGGATAAACAAAGGAAGCAACAGTTGTTTGAGGTCGGAGATCAAGTAATGGTTTTTCTAAGGAAGGAGAAAATTCCCATGGGTACCTAAAACAAGTTGCAACCAAGGAAGTATGGGCCTTACAAGATTGTCCAAAAGATCAATAACAATGCTTATGTTGTTGATCTCCTAGCGACTATGGTTATTTTGAGGACATTCAATATTGCAGACTTATATCCATTCCATCTTGATGATACGCCTTTATATCCAGATGAGAACTTAGGGTTGAGTTCTTTGTAAGTGGGAGAGAATGATGTAAATGAGATAGCCGACGAGTTTATGAGCAAAAAAGTAGCCAAGAAGCGACCCTGGAGGCATACGAATGAATGCTGCCAACCTTAAAAGGCCGGCTTTGATGGGAACCAACAAAGCTGGATATAAGCCGTCGGCTTAGAGAGTAGGCCGTCGGCCTAAGTGCCGGCTTACTTTAGGCCGCTCGACGTTTCACCTTTTAAGCTACCAGCTTTTACTCCAGCCTTTATTTATTCGAGTTATTTTCTTTATTGTCATTTTTAGGACTTTGTTATGCATATAAATAGTCCAGAAACCCTAGCTTATGTTTCTTAGAACGTTTTTATCAATTCGAAATCCAAGTTTGGAGAATTCTCTTTGAAATTGCAATTGTCTTACAATTGTGTGAATTAAGTTTACATTTGAGCTTCACTCGAGTGTTCTCGTTCTATCCACTATCTCACTACGTCACCATGGCATATAAGTGAAGCCGGTATGGCTGAATAGAGCAAAAAAGGACTTTTAGATGGACAAGGCATCGGTAAGTTAGGTTCAACGAACATTGTGTTTTCATGAAGCATAAATAGTTAAATTCACCACAGGTACTTACTAGAAAGGGTATTTTGGAGTATTCCCATTCTGATCTTTTAAAGGCCGTGCAAAGTGCCTTCAAGTGGAGATGCTATTTATATAATGTCTATCATAGATGACTTCTCCAGAAGAGTATGGGTATTTTTTCAGAAGCAAAAGAATGATGTTTTACCCACATTCAAAGAGTAGAAGACGATGATTGAGAAACAAAAACTGGAAAGTAGGTAAGTGTCTTCACACATATAATGGTCTGAATTTTGTTCTAATGATTTCAATGCTCTGTGTGAATCAGAGGGAATTGTGAGCCATCTCACAGTTCTTGGTACACTTCAAGAAAATGGGGTAACATGACAGATGGACAAAACCATTATGGAGAAAGTCAGGTGTATGCTATCTGATGCTTAATTAGCAAAGTCATTCTTGGTTGAAGCAGCATTTACATCGTGTTATTTAATTAATAGGTCTCCATCTACAGCTTTTGAGAATAAGACTCCACTAGAGGTATGGTCTGGTACTCCCGTTGATTATTCACAGTTGAAAGTTTTTTGTTGTCCTGTGTATGCTCATGTAGATGATGGGAAGTTTGAGCTAAGATCTTTGAAGTGCATAATCCTTAGTTTTAAAGGGGATATAAAATATGATGTCCAGATTTGAAGAAAGTCATTGCTAGTAGAGATGTGATCTTTGATGAAGCATCTATGTTATCTAACTTATCTTCTACAACTTTATCCGATAAAGTACAACAGAAATCAAGCATGTAGGTAAAGTTTCATATTGATTCTGGGTCTACATAAGAGAATACTTCTCGGCTTACATCTCAGACATATAGTAGCTCTGTCTTTACATCATCACAGCATTAGTATTCCATTGCTAGAGACATGCCTAAGAGAGAAGTTAGGCCACCTCAGAGATATGTAGAAGCAGTTCTTATTGCATATACACTTAATGTTGTAGAGGAGATTGATTCAAATTAAGAGCCATCTACTTACTCAGAAGCTGTAAATTGTGATGATTCTAGTAAGTGGATGATTGCAATACAGGAGGAGATGAAATCCCTTTACAAGAGTGACACCTGGGATTTAGTGAAGCTTCCTAAAGGGAAGAAGACTGATCGGAGTAAATGGGTATTCAAGAGAAAAGATGGAACACTAGGAGTTGAAGAACCTAAATACAAGGCAAGACTTCTTGCAAAGGGCTACAGCTAAATACCATGTATTGATTTCACTGATGTATTTTCTTTTGTTGTAAAACACAGCTCTATTAGAGCATTCCTTGGTATTGTTGCTTTGTAAGATCTTAAGTTGGAATAGTTAGATGTGAAGACTGCTTTCCTGTGTGGAGAGCTTGATAAAGATATATACATGCAACAGCCAGAAGGCTTTGTGATCTTAGAAAAGGAAGACCATGTTTGCATGTTGAAGAAATCATTTTATGGCTTGAAGCAATTACCTAGACAGTGGTACAAGAGGTTTGACTAATTTATTACTTCTTATGATTTCAAAAGAAGTAATTTTGATAGTTGTGTGTATTTCAAGAAATGTAAAGACGAGTCTTTTATGTATCCACTATTGTATGTTGATGACATGTTGGTTATAGCCAAGGATAGAGGAGAGATTGAAAGAATTAAATGACAATTGAGCAGAGAGTTTGAAATGAAAGATTTAGAAGTAGCAAAGAAGATACTTGGAATGGAAATTCCGAGAGATAGAAGAGCAGGTACATTGCATCTCAATCAGAAGGCGTACTATGAGAAGATTCTTTACAAGTTTAATATGATGAATGCTAAGCATGCCAATACACCTTTAGCGGTACATTTCAAACTTTCATTTGCTTATTATCCATAGTCAGATGATGAAGTTGAATATATGTCAATAGTTCAATATTATAGTGTTATAGGATCTCTTATGTATGCAATGGTCTGTACATATCTAGATTTGTCATATGCCATGAGTATTGTCAGTAGGTACATGGAAAATCCTAGTAAAGAACACTATAGAGCGGTTCAGTAGATTTTCAAATACTTAAGAGGTACTACTAATCTTGATCTACAATTTGATAGAACTAGAGGTGGAATTGCTGATTTTTCTGGATTCTAATTTCGTTGGAGATTTGGATAAGAGAAGATCTCTCTCACAGGTTATATTTTTACACTTGGTGGTTGCGCTATTAGTTGGAAAGCCACTCTACAAGCTACAGTTGCTCTATCCACAACTAAAGCTGAATACATGGCCATTACAAAAGCATTTAAGGAAGCTATTTGATTAAAGGGCTTATTTGACAAAATTAGTGATAAGTTGACGACTGTAATAGTCTTTTGTGACAGTCAAAAGACAATTTATCTTACTAGGGGTCTGATGTATCATGAAAGGATAAAGCACATTGATGTCAAATATCATTTCATTCATAATGTTCTTTTCAAGGGTTTCCATGCAAAATCTTGTGTTTTTTATTTTCTTGTTATTTGTTTTGTCATTGTTTGTGTTATTTATTTGATTTGATTATAATAGATATACTGATAACTTAAATCCAACTTAAAATGTGGTTTAGATTAATAATAAGAGGAGGAGATTTTTCCTTTTCTAGGAGGGAAGGAATTGTATCAGCATTGAGACGAAAATAACTATCTTCTTTCTAATCCTCCATTCTCACTCTCTTTTTAGTGGACTTTCTCTCTCTAGAACATCATCTCCAATCCCAAACTTCTTCTAAAAACAAAATCCTTCTTTTCCAGAGAATCATTACATCCTGAACCCATCATCTATCTCTACCTCGTTGATTCCCAAAAACCAAACAAGGACTCCAATCGCACGAATTAAGGAAGAAGGATCAAACACTTTACATGCATGGTTCACATGTGACCCTAATCTAGCTTTTGATTTGAATCCATAGGACTCCTTTCGCTCTTCCACCAATCCGTGTCAATATTGAGTGGGGTTATGGGCTTAATGTTATAGTTGGAATGGACGAGTTTCACAAAAAAATATTAAGCTTGTGTCTTGAACAGACAAGGTCAACTATTTGCTCAAGAGCCAGGTTCTATTTGCTTAACATTGAGATTACTTTCGTCCTAGTGACATTTTTATAATTTTTTAAAGCTAATAATAATAATTTCCGTTTCCTCATAGGTGCCAAAACGAAGCAAATTGCCCATGAGTAGTACTATTATATTACCATATAATATTATCATATTGAACTTTTTTTTTCTACACTTCTCATCCTTATTATTATATTATTTAATTACTAAATAGTTTTGTAATTAATATTTCAAGTGGTAATACTTTTAAATTTGCATGCAAATTACACATCCAGTAACCACTAGTACTCTTTAAAATATATAACTTCAAAGTAATTAGATTTTTTTTTTGGCCGTTAAAGTAATAAGATTAAACAACAAACTTTCAAGGGAAATGACACAAAGCCATAGAATTACAATAACTTCCTTTTTTTTTCCCTAATGGTATCTAATCCAATCTAATAAAAAAAATACAAATTTCTGAATTACGATTTATATTTTACACGATGAAGTTTACTGAATTAAAAGGGAAAAAAAAAACATAGTTTTTCAATTGATCTTTTTATTAACAGTTATTGGCAAAATAAATAAGGTCAAGGGTTTCGGATGCTTTCCAAAAACTTGATTTAAAGGTCATAAAGACACGTAACGAAAGGAAAAGCATTCACGGAGCTGTAAAGAAAATTTTTACTTTCACGAGAAAAAAGTAAGGTTAGGTGCTGACCAATAAAACCCCCTTTATCCACTATATGCAGGACATTTATTAGATTTACTTAATATTAATACTTACATTTGCTGGTAAAAAAAAATTATAATACTTAATATTAAATTTCAATATTAAATGTATGTAAAGCTTCTCCTGAGTTTGTCAACCAATATATGAAAAATTTTATTTTATCAAGAAGATCCAGGAATAGTTATATTTCTCTTGTCTATTGAATCTAAATTTTTACGTATACGAATAAGTATCTTCTTTCTCAAAACCATTTTAGAATTTAAAATACTATATAAATTTAAAGCTTAACGACTTAGGTAGCTTAATTATAAAAGAGTTGAAATAAATCTGTATACAAAAATGGCTGTTAACTTATCACTTAGAAATTTAAATGAAATTATCATTCCGAATCACAACTGATGAATTAAGGGTTTGTCCGGTTTGGGTTTTTATGTCATTTTTAGATATTTTTTATTATTTTCAACTATTTGTTAAAAACATATATAAATGAAAAAATATATTTTTACTCATAAACAAATCAGATACAGATAAAAATATAAATACACATAAAATATAAATAAAAATCAAATATTCCAAATAAATTCTAAATTTTGTAATGAGCAAAATTGCCCAGTATTTTTGTAAAACATATATGCATGGATGAAATTCTTGTTTATTAAAAAATAAATAAATAATTGAGCAATAGTTGCTTAGCCATGAGACGTTCAAGCAAATTAAAAACCCATGTATGGCCAAAAATTAAAAACCCATGTAATTCACATACTGATAGATATAAATCACCATGATTGATTGGAGTAAAACAATAGTCCAAATCTACTAACTTTCAAATTAAATAAATAAATAAATAAATAATGATGATGATAATCTATTACATTAAGGAGATCTTATGATAGTAGAAAAAGAAAATATTAATGATGATTCAGTCAATTATTTAATAATTAAAATAAATATAATAATTAATATCTTAAATATTTTATTGATGTCTTTATAATGGGATATAAATCTGAGTCGTTAAATTACCAATAAAATCCTATTAAAAGAATAATATATCAATTGACATTTTCTTCTTTATTCGAGAAAAATAGAAGAGAACGGTTAAGGCTATGATTTAAGCATAGTTACGCTTAAAATAAAAGAAAAAAAAAAGAAAAATCCAAATTATAGATTAATCTATTACAAAATTTTATTATTGGAATAAAGAGGGAATGTTATGCTACATTACAACAGAAATGCCAAATAATAGTAACAAGCTTCTAAAAAGATTATAAAATAAAAGTAATAAATCGTGTAAGTCAAGCCTTCAAACTATATCAATATTTTATCTAATTATACGTTAATATATATATATATATATATAGCATTAATTATAAATTGACAAAACATGTAAATGGAAACTGCCTAATAACTTCTATAAGAGGGATTGAATACAAATGAATAATTATAAGCATATAATTAAACATTAAAATATAAGGATATCGATGGTTTTTGTAGTACAAGTGACATGTTGAATTGTTGATTAATTAGGCTGAAGAAAGGTGCTGTGGCTGATGGGACAAGCAACTGGGTATGAGAATAATCTAATTTTCAATCATCTTGGTGTTTAAAAATAAGTCTGGGTTTGGTAATATGAAAATTATACGCCGCTTAATTTTGAAAGGGACAGTGACAGGGAATGTCAAGATGCCCATAACCCCACCCTGAAAATGCATCACATGTGCTTTTTTCACTGTATTCGTCTAGGGATTGATCCTTTTAGGTCTGCTTTTAATCGATTTGCTAATTAAACAAAGCCCCGAGCCCCCACATCACCCTTTGGTGGGCTTTGACCCAAAGATATTAACAAAGTAAGTAAGGAGAAAATCCATTTCCCTTTGTTTGCGGAAAAAATAGGAGATTAAATTGCAACTCCATACAGCTATAATAGTTTTTACATTCTTATTATAATAGTTGTTATATATATATATATTGATAAGTAAAAGAAATTTATTAGATAATTATAGACAATACAGGACCTCCTCGAGGCATTATAAAATAAGTGCTTGATCAATACCATGCCGTGTTGATCAAGCATTATTTTGAGTAGAAGACCTCATCTAATACATCTTTAGATGAAAATTTCTATTTTCAGGTAGGCATGGTAACTTCCAAATCCATGTTAGGTCAGGAAAATCCATTACTAGGGAAGTATTTATCTTTTATTACCTCCGCATATGTCAGGAAAATCCATTACTAGGGAGGTATTTACCCTTTATTACCTCCACATAGGTTGGGAAAATCCACCAGACAATTCCCCTTTGCAGACCACCACATTCGAAAGTGGTTGCGCACCATCCAAAAATATACTTCCCCAGAGGCTTTTAATATGTTAGTCCATTGGGTATTCAATTTTTCCTTCGTCCCATATGTCCACAATGTCAACTAAGGATAGATGTGTTGCTTTTCGAGACAAAGGATCCGATAGTACATCCTGAATCAGGTTTGTTTTTTACTTTTTCTATTACAATAAAAAAAGGAACTTAAATATGATGCCTTTCAACTTGAGAGGTGTCATGTTTATTGGCAAGTTTTTTATTTTTTTATTTTTATCTATTAGGACATACTAGTTCCATGAGGACAAAGTGAACCCAATGAAGACCCTTCCTATTCCAATCATCAAACCAGAAGGCATACTCCTTCCTTTCTTGGGTTTGATATAGCAGATATGGTATAAGTTGTTCTTGGCAAAAATAATATCACATATAGTTTTAGAACCTTTGATGGTGGAAGAAGGGTGATGCTACACTCTTTTCCATCATTCACTTATCTAGTGTGCCACTGAGTCTTTTTCATTTTCAATCTCCATGCAGGCCCAGGCAAATGTGATTCCCCTTACTTCCTCAAGTTTGAGATGCCCACACCCCAAAGAGAAGAAATTTAGGTTTTGTTAAATTATTCCATTTAACATCACGGAAAGCATGCCTATTTTCATCTAAACTTCAAAAGAAATTATGCATCATCTTCTCAATTGTTTCAATAATAAACCCTACTGGTATCAATGATATTTGTGTGTAGACATTCAATATTCTCATGACATATTTAATTAGTGTTATTTTGTCGTAGTAGTAAGTAGCTTAGCTTTCCACCCTATAAGCTTAATTGTTATCTTTTTATCAGTACAATGAAGCCTTCTTTCTTTATGTTCCTTAGGTGTATAATGTGGAAATCAAGGTATTTCGCCAATTATTGGCTTTGCTTAAACTTGGTGAAGTTACAAATCTCCAACCTTACTTTGTTATCCACGTTACGAGAAAAGATAACTCATTTACCCTCTAACCTACAACCTCACCAAAGTGCTGAATCATTGTTATATATTTATTAGGGTTATTTATTGAATCGAACCAAACCAAACTGTAAAATGCGATTCTTTTATATTTTGGTTCAACTTATGGTTCAGTTTAGGAAGAATTTAAACAATCACAGTTCAATTCAAGGAGGTGAACCAAGCCAAACCGTTTGAATCCCGAACCGAACCGCTTCAAAATAAAAAAAAATAAAAAAATAAGAGCATTTTATTTATTTATAACTCTTAAACATTAGATATTATATATACATTGTTAAATGTATTATATATCTAATAATATTAAACAAGTAATCTTTTACTCATCTCATAACTTTTCCAGTATGTTTTCCTATTTTATTAATTTTAAATTCTTCCTAAAACTAATAGACATGCATCAAATTAAAATAAAGCTGTATAATTAAGTTTAGAACATGCACAATTATTTAACTGGTACAATGAAAATTTAAATATGTTATAGGGAAAGAATATTATAAATAAACATGGAATTAATATAAAAGAATGATTTTCTTTAATTAGTGTTATAGATTTATTAAAAATATATGTTAATTTAAATTAACATTGAAAAATATTTTTATGAAAGGATAGTATTTATATATAAAATTATTAAATGCATGATTAGATATATTGATAAGTAGCTTTAATTATTGTTGTTCTTCAATCTAAACATCTTTTTTTTTCCTTCGAAACTCGAATGACTATTAATGCTACTTATTAGAACTAAATGCTTTTAAAAGTGCTTCGAACATAACCGAACTGTAGTTGAAGTGATTCGGTTCAAAACCCCAAACCATTAAAAGCAGTTCCGTTTGACCCCTAAACCGAACCGAACCGAACCGAACCGAACCAAACCATGAACATCCTTCAATTATTTATTATATTGTTTAAGTGACATAACGTTAAAAAAATTATTAGAATAAAAACAAAATATTTATAATATTTTTATTATAGCTAAAATACTCATTACATCTTTTATGAGAAGGATAAATAATGAGTTAAGTAGTACAAAAGCAATGTTAATGAAAAAATAATCAATTAACATTAAAATAATTCAAAAAAGTGAGGTGTGAATAGTTCATCATTTTGTGCTATAATAATTCAAATGTCATTCAATGTTTAGAGCGTAATTAAATACCCTAACAAAAAATTTATATGAAGGACGGGTAGATAAAATATCTATCCCAGTGAACATGCAAATAGTAAGGGAACTTCTTCGGTATATGAATTATGTAACCATTAAAATAAATATAGTAATTAATATATTAACTATTTTAATAATGCAATCACGATTAGGTATGGATCTACGATGTTAAATAGTTGACAAAGTTGTTTTCGTCAAAATTAATGACAGACCATAGAATTTTCTCTTCCTTGCTACTGGCATTTCTATCTCATAAAAAAACTACTTATTTCTAAATTATCAATTTTATGTTGAGTAAATTACATCAGAAAATCACAACATTTAGGAGTAAGTTTATTTGACATCATGGTTCATTTAAAGTCACAACGTTTAAAAAGGTTTGAGGTCACCATCGACACGTGTCAATAAGAAAAAAATTAAATTAAAACTCAAAATCTCTACTACAGTATGACACGTGCCACAATGTAATAGATCTTTTGAGTTTTAATTAAATTTTTCTCTTATTGACACGTGTTGATGGTGACCTCTATTGACACACTTCCTTAAATATTGTGACCTCTAATGAACTTCCCCCCAAAGTTGTGACATTCCAATGTAATTTAATAATTTTATATTATACATGAGGTTTACAAATTTAAGAAAAGAATCATGGTTTTTCAAAATAATGTTCTTATTTTCAATTTTTTGCAAATTAAATAAGGTCAAGGGTTTTATACTCATTTCCAAAGGTTTTTACATAGACCTCGACATGGGCTAGTCAGACCCATAAATCAGCTTTGTTCAATACTGATAAGTATGAATCATTGGCCCAACCTGAAAATACGGATCACAACTGATATAGATGATTGCAATAAATATTAAGTATATAAAGTAACTATTATTTATCAAATTATCAACTATAAGTTAAGCTTTCAATTAAGATGTACAAATTTGTAAGAAACAACTGGAATTTGCATCCTCACTAGGTATCCATGTGATTACATGCAAGATAATTCTAGATTTTCTTGTCATTATTCTTGAATGGTAGAAATTCATAATGTAATTCAAAATTTCTATCGAGATTATCAAATTTTAATTCGAGATTGATTAACTAAACTGTCTTTTTAATTAAAACTCGTAGAATAGCATTATTGATGTAAAATTCCCAATATTAAGTTTAACCATAATCCTAGAGATTTATGTCGTCCTATGTCTAGGATTGCATACAACTCCCTTTAATTATGCAGATGTATTCTAAAACAACATATCAAATAACTAGGGTGAAATCTAATAAATTTTCAATATTTTGGACTTCAATCTAAATGAAGAATACGAGCAACATAATTAGACTTAAAAAAAATCAATCAATAATCCGAAAACAATAAGAACAAACCACATAAAAAGCATAAGGTTTACCAAAATCTAGACAAGAGTTTTACACCTCCATATATCTACAGTGAGAACACATTGAGCAAAATTAAATCATTGAGATAATATAATTAATCGCTTGGAACAAAGAAACCTTACAAAGCAATTGAAACCAAAATCTTGACTTACTTAGATCTTGGAAGAAAATTTGAAATTCTTGGATGATTACTAAAAATTTCTCATCTTTCTTATTTATAAAGCTCCTCTATGCTTAAAATTGGAAGTTTCCTTTCTCATAAACTAGGAAAATTGTTGTTTGGATGAATGGAAAGTGAATCCTCTTAATTAGGAATGCAAAATTCTTCAAAATAGAAAAGTAAAGTTGTTTAATTAGGAAAATAGTCTTTTTCATTAATGAAGAGGATTATGACTTGAAACTTTACTTAAAATAACCCTAGAAATTCTCTCTTTTCCCAAATTAAGTGACTTTCCTCTTAAAAAGGCTAAAATATGAGAAGTATGGATAGGGCTATGGCTCTTTCTTTTTTTTTTTTTTTTTTTACGCAACGCTGAATATCAGTTCTTTTGTTCTTCTAGCTATGGTTCTTTCTATTCAACTTTCTTACTTGTTTTTTTATGGTCTAGCATTTTTCAACCTCTTCTTTAAGTGGAGTATTTGAATACAAGTCTCGTTTAACTATGCTAAAAAATCCCTAGCTCGTGTAAAAAGCTTGGGCAAGACATGAGTATGACATGATGATTCCACTTCTAACGTCTCTCAGTTGGAATTTCTGAAAAACTTGGTTGAGACATGGCTTTTGATATATTGGTGTCTTTTTTGATGTACCTCTTGGGTAGAATTTTTCCCTTTTAATTTAAATGGCACCAATGATATGGTTTAAAATATAGTTATATCTATCTTGTGCCCTTTATAAAACACAGTCAAACCTTAATAAGATTATCTCCGATTGTGCAAAGCTTGGTCAACTTCTTTCTTTTGTCCTCAAATACTTGTTGAAAACCTGAAAATCAAATGGAAAGTATTTTTAGTGCTATTTTTCATAATTTAATTGTTAAAATGCCTAATTATAGCATATTTTAGCACTTGTAATTAAGAATAAATTGTGTTTATCAATGACCCAGGTTGTGAACCGAGTCAACATGGTTTAAAAAAAAAGGAAAGCAAAAAAAAAAAAAAAGTGGAAGAAAAATATGCAAATAAGAAACAAATATTGTGAATAGTAAAAAATTAATACCTATTTAGATATTTAATATATTGTTATTAACAAAACAAACAAGCAATAAATATATTTAAAACTATATCTAGTTTGATGTATATAGACTTTTAATCAAAATGAAATCTTATTTCTTAACAATGTGGGACCTATTTTTGTTTTTATGGGACTTGTTAGTGTTCTGAGTATTTTATAGTCCCACATTGCTAATTTTACAACTAACAATGGATATGCTATTCATAAATTAATGCACATCTTACACAATTCTTTCAACAAATGAATTAAATATATTGTTCGTAATCTTAATCTTATTTTAAGTTAAAAATTTGTTTTAGTTAATTTTTAAACTTATCATTACTTAATTTCTTGCTAGTTGTATCTTTACACCATTATAACGAGGAAAATCTTTTGCCACTGCCCATATCCAAAGATCACCAATTTTTTTCCTACTAGTTATCAACTCCACCTAAGATCATCTCCAAGGAGACTTTGAGCTTCCATAAGCTACATCTCCCCCACATGTTCCTCAATCAGTTGAGATTCCCTTTAATGAGTCACCTAATAAAAAGATTTGTTTACTATAGTACATTTAAAAATGAGTAAATTATACCCAAAGATATCACGTTTGGAAGTAAGTTTATTTAATGTATTAACGTTTTTAGTGGTTAAGGATTCAACGTTTCACAAAGTGATTCAAATGAAGTATTATTGTTTTACAAAGTTCATTTAAGGTATCCACGTTTGAATTAGTTATCAATTAATCATTTATTAATACTTTATATCCTTACTATACAAAATGATAATTTCCCATTTGAACAATTGGAAACGTTGATTTTAAATAAACTATTTATAAATGTTGATACTTTTTGATATAATCTACCCATTTAAAAAGAATCGAATAGATTTTTATTACAATCTAACTCATAATATTGCTACCCCTCTAACAACATTCTCTTCCCTCTAATGGTTGTTTTTCCTCTTGAGCTTAACTCATATGAGCCCAATTATCTACAAGGACTACCTATGCATTAAATACACATAGGTAACATTTAGGAATCCAATGATACTGGAGTGTTGATTCTAATACCACAATGGTTATCAAACTCGAGTTTCTACCTAAAATTGTTAATGGGTCTATAGAATTGTAAAATTCTACACTGAAATAACCTAAATTTTCTTTCTAAATTAATTTTTTTAAATATATGTGTGTTATTGTTGATTTCATGATTTAAATTGTTATAATTAAGTTATAAAAATTGATTGATGATATGATAAATTTCTAATGTAGGAGTATGTTATAATTTATTATATGGGTGTTAGTGCAAATATGTAGGTGTACTAGTGTATATGTGTGTTGAATTAAATTATGTTATAATATATGAGTGTAATTTGATACATTAAAATCAATATTCTTTAATCTTAAACTCAAGCCCAACTTTACTAGAACTAAACCTAAGCCCACACACACATAGCTAAAGCTCATGGTTAAGTATCTTTTAAAGTCTTCTAAAAATGCCTCAAAGTCAAAAAGAGATAAAAATATCCTAACCAAAACAGACTCTAAAACCATCGTCTCTCTTTCTCTTCCTACTATCATACTCCTAAAACACAAACAAGCTTGAATTTCTTTTCTAAACTTTAACCATAAGTTTTAAGTAACTAACTAATCAAAAGAACAAGTAAAAGCAAGAATTTAAGTTAAGAAAGAAGCAGGAGAGGCTTGATTGGTCATTGTATCTATAGAAGTAAGTAAAGTTGATTTCTTACAAATTATGTTTAATTATAATTTCTAGTTGATGTTAATTGTTGAGTAGGTGTAAAACTTTGTTGTCTTGGACAAGTTGATGGTTTGATAACACATAAATTAGAATAAATATGCAAATAGACACTTATAACTTAGGTTTTGAAGAAATGAATTTTGAGTTTATGAAAATAATATGTGTGTTGTTGATAGTGATAAATGAGTAGAACTTGAATGATTAGAGTTATAATAGAGTTCTATAAGCATGAATGATTGATTTATGTTTTAGGTTAGGATTATTAAACATATAAATGTGAAATGAACATATGAGTGCAAGTGAACTTGATGATGTTTGATATGGTGATTCTAGGTTAGTTTTAACATGTTTTCATAAACAAGTAAGGTTTTATTAAGGAGTTATAAGATATAGAACTTCAAAAATTTGAAACAGGTATCAAAGGACCAATACCTATTCATAACGGGTGTGTTCGAGACCGTTATCTCCTCGAAAGCGCATTTTCTTGATGGTCACAGCCATTAGGAGGCCCATGATCTTCTCTTGTTCAATTTTAAAACATGAAACGACCTTAATCACAGCTGTTATGAGGGTCGTTATTTTCCTTTGTGTGATTTTTAAAGCTTCATCACAATCGTTACTAAGTTCATGATCTTCTCTGACCTCTTTTTCTTAATGGCCATGGCCTAGATTACAGCTGTTACTATGTTCGTGATCTTCTCTGACCTCTTTTTTTTAATGGATATGGCTTAGATTATAGCTGTTACAAAGGTTGTTATCCCTTTGGTTGATTTTTAGAGAAATTTTGAAGAAGACTATTGCGAGTGTATTCTTCATCATGGCCTACATCACAACCATCATAGGGGGTGTGATCTCCTAATACGAGCATGGCAAGCAGTGAGATACACCACGAAAATAATAATAAATGAATGAATAATGAAATGAGATATGTAAGTATAGATACATGTGTGAATGTGAAGTTATGATGATTTGAATCTTATTTAAGTTTAATGAATGTCTAATGACCTAATATTTCATTTTGGATTAACATGTTTTATATGAAATGATCCTCTTTGACAGATTCCCATACTCAGTTGGGTTTGAATACTTGTCTTTTATCTGATAAATTAGATTATTCAGGTACGTAGTAACTTTTTTGAGTGTCAGGTTAGACATTATCAATTCATATTTAGTTAGAGATTAGCTTAAAAATTAGTCTAAATTATTTGTGTGTGTGCAGTTGAATCTTATCCGGGGAGCAGCAACCCTATTAACGAGGTTGACATGATAGATTAGGCGCTTAGGCGATCCCTATCATGATGCAATGACTTTTATAAGTTGCTCAACGGGTAATTTACAAGAGGAACGGTCTCAATATAACATTTGCTTATTCTTAAGAAGAAATAATATGATTTAGTTCGCATTTTAGGCATGGTTGAACTAGATGATATTATAGATTAAGTTAAGCAAAGTTGAGTAACAACTGTAAATCCTAGATGAGATTATTACTCGTAAAGTTATGTAAGAGATATAAGTATTTGAGCTGGTTACATCAACCCCTTAAGCAGCTATTACTCAAGACCCCCAGATTCCTAAGGATTGAAATCGGAGTTTGAATACTCCAGTGTTAAAATGTTTTACTTAAATAAAGATAAATAATTATTTTATATTGCATTAGTTAAGATTGTGTGTCATCTGATATTTGTTTGTTTTGCTATGTACTAGGCCCCTGGCTCACTTTTTCCTCTACAAGTATCAATGATGATGAATACTATGATGATATGGGTTATGGTATTGATTGAGAAGCATTCCTGGATGAGTGAGACGATTAGGGTACTGGACCGTTCCATTTTGTTTTCTTGGAAAAGATAAAAAGCGAGATCTTATTTTTATTAAATGTAATAGTATAGACTAAGGCTATCTCAAAGCCTATTTTTTGTAATATTAAGCACCTAATTTTTCTAGCATGTATATTTCAAGTTTAGTTTTGTAATCTTTTAAGTACCATGTTTGTTGGTACTATCATATGTGTTTATATAAAGTTATCTACTCTTAATTAAGTAGTTTTTGTAAAGTTTTGTATTTTTAACTGGTTGAGCAAGCAATTTCCATAACTCTTCCTTTTTGGACAGCCTTAAATGTAATATCTCCGTATATTATATGTAGTTAGGACTTGACATGTGGAGTTTTAATTATATACATGTCGTGTCTTTACAACTATTATGTAAATTCGCTTGCAAAAATAATGGATTTACTTACTATACTAATAAAACTTTAAATACATAATGAAAATAAAGAATTTAGTATTAAATTAGTCACATATAACCAAAATTTAAGTTTTGCCAATCATAATTCATATACTCTCATTAATATATTTAGAGCAATTCTGATAATTAAAATAATTATTTTAATTGCATGATGATTTACAATCTACAATTATTAAGATGTATTGCAAATCATTTACATTATTGGTTATGCTATTTTCAAAAGTTTTAATAAATTAATTCATATTATCTCTTTCCTATGATCTGGTCAATGCTAAGCAAGTGTACCTATCACATGTAGTATATGAGTGAAATATAAGGTCGTATTCCTCAGGGATCTTGGCAAGTATTATTACTCACCTTTTTCCTATTATCTAGCCTATAAAATTGAGTGAATAATATTATCAACTACTAATTACACTAAACTAGCTACCATTACTACCAAAGTTATGAACACACTTTGATTAAACTAAATATCACATTTGAGTAATTTAGACCTTGCTTATCGATAAATTAATATGTTTATAACATTATTATTCGTTGTGCCTTTCCTAACTGTGGGATTCCACCAAATAGATCAATATCTCTCTCGAATCTAAATCCTAATCACAGCCTTGTCGAACTGAAATCTCTTCCTAGTTAACAACCGACTAGAATTGCATTAGAAATATGATCCCAATGGTAATTTCAATTACATATAGAAGGTTTCACAACCTTATCTCTAGGTGTCATGAGTAACCTCTCTCTATAGCTTAGATATATTCCATAGGTAGATTTATCAATTGCATCATATGGAAATCTAGTCTAATCCTACGTTATGCACGGCCTAGAAGTAGAATACTTTAACACACTATAGAGATTAATGAAATCACAAAAAAATTGACGATTAATCCATGTATGTACATGTTAAACTTAGTTATATAAGCCATAATTACTACTCATGCATGATGCAAAGAAACAAAACACTGATTAATATAAAATAGAAAGAAATCATGAGAGAAAACTCCCTTTTCATAATACAAATGTTTGAACTTTTCCACAAATGATTAAAACAACCCGTCTCCTCTTCTTTCTCTCTCAAGAATCTCTAAGGAGTACGTTACAACATGTTACAATACAGATGGAAATATGAACAGGTACAATATTATAAACAAATTTAAATTGTAGTGATTTGGTATGTATAAAATGATTTAACTCCTTTTGTGATGTTTTGATCTTGTATTTATATGTCTTGGGTGATAAGACATGTCCAATTGGCATATCATCATCATATCAGTTGGCCTTCATCCCTCTTCAAAATGCCTTTTTAATCCAACTGGCATGAAAATATATCATAGGGAAATTGCCATCACAGTCGTATGAGGGGCCGTTATTTCTTCAAGGTGTGGATATCTAATGCAGATCACAGCCGTGACGAGACCCGTGATCTCCTCGGGTCCAATCTCTAAGTGTAATAAGGCATGTAATCAAGCCCTCGTATACTGCTGGAAATCACTCCCTTGTTGGTCATGACCATTATGAAGGCTGTGATATCCTCTGTGTTCGTTTTCTCTTCTTTAGATAACTGTCGTATCAAACGTGTTTACATGATTAGTGGAGATCACTGTCTAGGTTACGGTCGTATTAGGTGTCGTGATCTCCTTCACGCCCCCATTTTCTCCATGATCACGCTCATAATAGCTCCCCTAATATTCATTAGAGCATATCACTGACCCTATCATGGGCGTGATCTAGTTTGGATGCTATTTCCACTATAAATCCTGTCCAAATTTGATTAAATTATTGATGCTTTGCTTTTTTACTCATGAAATGGATATATTTAAGCATTAAGTACCAGATTCCTGAACTTTAAGCATATTCGAAGAAAAATTTAACACAATTTGGCCATAATTTCATAAAGTAAATGACGTCAATCAATTATCATCTGTGAGTAGCTGGTTTTATGTAGTAATGAACATTTTCATGTTCATTATATATTTGCACAAAAAATCATTATATTTACGAAAAATAAATTACACATAGAAAATTATTTAAAAAGGGAAAAAATATAGCACTATGTATATTTGTTTAATTTTCATTCAAATCATTCAAAATATATCAAAGTATATAACTTAAAAAATACAAAAAAAGAACAGTAGAAATAAAAAGAAAAATATTAAAAAACTAAAATTGAGTTAGATTAAAATAAACATCACGAACCAACCCCAAAACCCCTAAATTTAGACATATTAAATTGATTGTATTTTTAAAGTTCAAATAGAAAAAAAGTGCAAAATTACAACTTTACTATTCTACATTGATTCTACTATGTAAAACCATGCGTCTACACAAGTTTACTCAAAAAACGATTTTGTATGTGAGTTGAATCGAAATTTCATCATCAACTCGTAAACTCGTAGAAATGTATAAGTTGACTCGCGAATTTGACAACCATGAATACCACTAGTCATAGAACAAGAGGTCCACTCTTCTTGGAGTGCTTGTACTATGCTCAACCATACTTTAGACTCCTATATTTATTCATATTTTAGGTAGACAATTAGTCTTCTTATCTTATCCATTTCTAATCCTATCATTCCCACCGGGAATTCCTCTTAACTTTGTCATAGTGTCACACCTCGCCCCCGCAGTCAACTGGTGAAAGGTGCTGCCTTTGGGGCAGGCAAAAGCTAGCATGAAAATAAAGTCAACTTTAGCTTTGTTAAGAAGGGAAAGAGAAAGTGGACAAACTTGACAATTAGAGAGCATGATAGGGAGATCAAGCAAAGTAGAGGAGCTAATTCTCGAGCATGGTGAGCACATTAGTGAAACTAGTCTTGATAGTGAACCAAATGGACTAATTATCCTAAAACACATTGTGTTGATAGATGGTGCATTGAATTGGCTAGCCCTTCTCTCTGTAATACAACTGCTTTATTTTATTAGCTTTGAGTCCTTTTTCCTTTTTCTAATTTTTAGCTCCATTGTTATTATTGTTATTACTGCTACTAGATGAGCTGCTGCACCCTTTTGATTATAAATGGTCGAATAGGAGTTTGCATGTTTTTCCATGTCCATAATGAGATATTGCATTGAATTGATAGAGAAAGATTACTCTGGTAATAATATTAAAGGATTTTGTGAGAGAGGGTTGGCTTCAACATAGGGCAGATTGTTATTCTCAAGTTGAAACCACGTTTTTAATGTGATTATCCTCCTAGTTCCTAGTGGCCTCCTAATGAAACTGAAAAATAAAATGAAGAATGGATGTACCGATTTAGTAAGTTAAAATATATCCTATATAGTAGTAAGATGGGGTTGGTTAGCTATTAATAAAACTACTATTAAAAATGACATCTTATTATTGCATCAAAATATATAAATCTTAATTGATTTGGCTAACATTGAGTGTCTAATTTTGAGTTTTGTTGCATTGCCACCATTTCTTCGTACACCGCTATTGTTGTTTCAATCCCCTGCTACCTTTTAATTTGTGTCAACCTTTAGGCTTTGAAAGCTTGAGAGGTGGATTATTAGCTTTTACAATTGTAGGATTAGTTGGTATAGTTGTGGGAATGTATAGTGTTATTTACTGCTTTTGAGGGGAAATTAAGGGCAATTCAATCAATGGTGGTAACTCTAATGGTGGCCTATTATGATGACTCTACTCTTATGCATTATAGCTTTAGAGCAAATAGATGCTGAGTGGTACTTTGAAATATGCTAATGAGAAGTTTCACTTGTAAAGGTTGCAATTGCCTCTAATAAATTATCTATTTAAAATAAAACTCGGTGTTGGCCGATTACATGCTATTTACCTAGGTAAATGGTTTGATAGAAGGGAGGTGGCCATGAAAAGAGTCAATATTAGTTTAAGAACCAATTTATATAAGACAAAGAAGAGATGTAGTAAGAATTCATTCCAAAAACTTGGTAAGCTTGTTGGTTATTGTGAAGAGAACAACGAGAAGCTTTTATTTTATCATTACATATAAAAAATGGAACATTATATTGATCTCTAATGTAGCTACAATACTAATGAAAAGTTTAGTTTAGTGAATTCATGGAAAGCAAGGATATGATTGTATTAGATGGTTCTAGGGGAATAGATTATTTGCATAATCAAGTTATGTTGTTGATTGATGCGCTACTACCGATCACATCAAATTATAAAATTTATAAACCCAAATTAACTCCTACGATCAAGTTAGGCAAGTATGCCTATCTAGAGTAATGTAAGATTAAAAACAGGTGTCGTCCACTGGGATCTAAGGAACAAGTACTAGTATTATCATTTTTTCTACTATTTAGCCTAAATTTCCTTATGTGGGTATTAACTAAAATCACCAATCAACTAAATAAACTAGACTACTAATTCCTAAAACAGATTTTGAGTGCTTTTTAGAAGATTAATTCAATCACAAAACCATACCCTAATCTTGATCCACCCTAAACTTTAATATCTCATGATAATGGTTTGATTAACAAGTATTTAGTTCTTGAACTGCATGGATTCAAAATTAAATCAAGTACTCCCTCAAGTTAATTGATTCCTAATCTTATACAAAATAGTGGAGACCCTCCCTCACCAACGTTACTTAAGGTTGCATAAAAGAACAAAAACCCTAAGTAAAGATCAAATATTTATTGCAGAAATCTAAATTTTTTCTATCTCTAGGTAAAACATGCAAATTCTTTATTCATGAGAATTTATCTTGTCGGATGAAACCTCTTTCTATCTAACAAGAATCAAACATGTAACAAATCTGACCACAACTTATTACAAGACAATTAAATACATGAATAGATTCAAGAACATAATACTATTAATCAAACATCAATTTAGCTGCAATGTTTTAGGTTTCGCAAGATTAGGGCATGAAAAATTTACTCCTCTAGAATTTACAATGAATGCACAAGCATTAGAGAAGTAAAGATTAAGCATGATAAAACAATAAAACCCTTGATGCTTTGTGATCTTCGATGTTAATGTGATACTTTTTTCCTCAAAGCTCGTGTTTTTCTTTCTCTCTAGGTTTTAAAATATGTCTAAGGTTAAGAATATAAGGAGAAAAGCGGCTATTTATAGAT
Source organism: Combretum micranthum (assembly GCA_024138025.1). Lineage (NCBI taxonomy): Eukaryota > Viridiplantae > Streptophyta > Magnoliopsida > Myrtales > Combretaceae > Combretum > Combretum micranthum. Next base: position 55,484 of record JAMXBD010002229.1, read on the forward strand.
TTGTAATCGATGAAAGTTCTATCTTTTCCCCTGTACAGTCATGCTCGAGGTTGTGCATCCTAGGAAGTCTTCATTTTCTTCTTTGGTCACATTTTTTTCTCCAGCACTACTCTCTATACTACTTGAGCGGCAGCTAGGGCACAAATTAGGATAGTTTATGGTCACTTTTTACAGTCCAACACTAGTGTCTCATGACCATGCTGAAGGTTGTGCACAAGTGAAAATCAACATTTTTAATACTTTGCCAAATTTTGCCTTATTTTTGCTTGAATCATCCTTATATCTTTAAAATGTCTTCTTTAAACCCTGAAATCAAATATTAAATAGTTAAGTATCATTTTCATAATAAATTCACATAAAATCTATACAAAATCATATGCAATGAGTACTAGAAATAAATATCTTTTGACGCTTATCATTGGTAATTCTTAGAGATGTCAAGTCTTAAGACGTACTAACTGACACAAATTAAACTATTTAAATGTCTAATTTCAATTATCATAATGTGTAGTCCTCTCAAATATAGATCACTACATTCACTTCCATCGTATATGTGGGTACATTGATGAGAGTATAATGGGTAATCCCCAGAGTACATTAATTACTCTAGACTTTATTGTTGGACAATAATGGTTTTTAGTATAATTGATATTATTTATATTATTTTCCTTCTTTTCAATGGCTAACTACTTTTACTTACTATTGCTATGTTATTACTCTTCATTCAAGTTTAATGTTTTATATATTTCCAAGTTAAATGTTAGCTAAATAAGTCAAAGTCTTTATATTTTGATGTAAAAAATTTACTATAATACCGCTAATCCATTGAGACCCCTATCTCTCTTCTGCCCCCCTCTCTCTCTTGATAATACCTGCATATGTATTTTACAATCAAACACAAACTCCATAAAAAGGTGGAGGTTTAGTAAGTTAAAATATATCTCAAATGGGTTAAGCTTGTGTTGATTTTACCTGATATATTAGACTTAATAGAATTACATTATTATATCTTGATTAATAACAATTTAATCCATTAATGAATAAAATGAGATTGATTAATTAGCTAATAAAACTACTTGTTACAAGTAACACTTATTGTTGTATCGAAATATACAATTGTTGACTAAGAACACCAAAGTTGGCAAGACGAAAAGGTCGAATAATGGAAAAATGGGATAATTACAACATATTCACTTCCGAGTCAACATGTGTCCACCTCCAAAACATTGGTTTTTAAAGATTATTCATATAATTTATGCATGTTTTACAAATTAGTACCAACTTACTACTTTTAGTATATAACTACTACCTCAATATGGTATATTATCACTCTATATTTAAGTTGAATATTAGCTAGATTACCAAGTTAAATATTTTTATAAATTTCACATGCACAACTTTTTCTCTATCCTTTATAAAGCTAATCAAACCCTAATATGTTTTAACTATCTCCAAAAATTAAAAAGAAAAAGGAAAAAAATTGGAAAAATATGCAATTAAGTACCTAAACTTTAAAATTGCAATTAGTAATTATATATAAGGATAATATCACAAATGGTGCCTAAACTTTTGTAAAATATGCAATTAGGTACCTAAACTTTGCAATTAATTATTTAGTACCTCGACTTTGAAACTGATCAATTTAGTACTTAAAAAACTTTGAAATTGATCAATTTAATACATAAAAGAACTTGAGGGAGGTACTATTAGTGTCATGAATTTGTTTTTCATATATTAGATTGATTAGTTTTTAAAATTAAGTTACAAACTTGATCAAATTTAAAGTTCAGGTGCACACATTTGTCGAAATTCATGTATTATTTATGATATTAACCCTTATATATAAATAGTAAAAATACTAAAGATTGAAAATCGCATAATGTTAATATAAATGCCAAGTAATTAAAAGGTAATATTAAGCCCTCTTTTAATATGCCAAGAAAGTCTAGTAGCTTGACGAGCTATTATATTAAACTATTTATACCACAAATTGAAATTGCTAACTATAATTGTCTTATAATCATACTATCCAATTGGATTTAATGGGTTAATGTCACCAATGATACCTAAAATTTGATAAAATATACAATTACATCCTTACAGTTTAAAATTGATCAATTTAATACTTAAACTTTAAAATTGATAAATTTAGTACTTGAAAAAACTTTTTATGCACATTAATAATACATCAATCAAGTTCTTTTAAGTATTAAATTGATCAATTTCAAAGTTTTTCAGGTTTTAAATTGATCAATTTTAAAGTTAATATACTAAATTAATCATTTTCAAAGTTTAAGTACCTATTTATATATTTTGCTAAGGTTGAAGTATTGTTTGTGACATTATCCTCAAATTTAATTAAGGAAAGTGTCTTTTTAGGATTGTGGTCCTTAAAATTAGTGTTTATAGTCTTATTGGTTCATGGAATAATCTCTCAAAATCTAATTTCTTTAAACTCACATAATAGTGTGTGTGTGTATTAATGTGATTATAGGCACACATATATAACTTATGTATATAAATTATAACTTTAATCTCAGCACAATTTAGTGTAATAGGAGTGAGATCTTATGTCATTCTCTATTATTTGGTCCACGTACTATAAGTCAAATAAAATGGTGCATGCCGAAAGTTGATTATGTGATAAAAATATAAGTTTTATGAATATTACGTTAAATTGGTCTTTCTTTCTTTTCCTTTTTTTTTTCCTCCTATGTCATATATGGAGAAAATGAATGGGAAAAAAAATGACTAACAACGGTCAACGTGCTGAAGACCCGGCCTCGTGATCTAACGGCTCTGGATCCGTTATAACTCTCCATTGACAAGTTGAGGCCAGATCTCCAAACTTCTAGACCCATGACTTTGGTTGGGGTGATCATTGCCCGATCTTGATAGATATAATAGATATGATGACATGGATCACATTAGACCATAGGGTTTAATTTAACTATTCATAATTTACTGAAGAAGGGTAGTGAGAGTTCTTACTTATAATGACGCTTTCAAATATTTCCAATAACTATATTTAGAACAATCTTGATTCTGTTTCATGCATTAAGCATCAACTTGAAAACAAAAGGCACAAAAATACTATGTAGATGAAACACAATCGTCAAATGAAGCAAATCCACGGACAAAATAGATGGCATCAGTTCACAGGGCACAGCCAAGAATTTGAAAAACAAAACCCAAAAGAAAAGGAAAAAAAAAGGGGGGCGGGTAATTTATCCTTTCTTCCTGCAAAACACACAGCATGTCGTCAGACTTGTTCAGGGAACTGTCCTGGATTCATCTGATTATGCAACTGTGATTCCGCAAGACGTAGAGTTCGGATTCCAGGACAAGAGATCTTTCGGAACAATCGGATTTAATAACTTTCTCCCCGTTTCAATCAGTATATCTGCCACTTCTTCCAATTCTTCAATACTCTTCAACAGTGACTGTCTCCGTTCGGGTGATTTGGCTTCCAACAGTAACCGTATCTCTTCAAGTGATTTGGCTTTCTCAACATTAATACCCAAATCATTAATATTCATTTTGAAGTTTGCAGCATATACTAGCCAACGGTTCATCTCATCTTTCCTTTCTCTCCCCAACACTGGGACTTCTTTTTCTGTCTCTCTTCTTATTTCTTTTTCCATCTCATCAACACGACCAACCCGAGTGAGAAAACTTACGACTTCCTTTTTTTCATAGTACTCGGACTTCATTACACGAAACTTGCCATATAAGTTTTCATAATGATATCTTCCGTTATCACTAGGAGCATCAGTAAGTTGATATCTAACAGCAAACATTACATACTCCAAACAAGCCAGCAGCTCCTTCCTATCCTTCTCATCAGTTAATGACATGCACTCCTTATACAATACAATATTTGTATCTATTGCAAGATAAAGATTCCAAAGATCAGAATCAAAATCTGGTGGATGTGGAGGTGGAAGCTCATTAGATCCACACGACCTAGATTTCAGATTCCAGGACAAGAGATCTTTCCGAACAATTGGATTTAATAAAATTATACCCTTTTCAATCAGTATATCTCCCACTTTTGTCAATTCTTCAATACGCTTCAACAGTGACTGTATCTGTTCAGGTGATTTGGCTTCCAACAGCAGCCGTATCTCTGCAGGTGATTTGGCTTTCTTAACGTGAAGACCCAAGTCATTAACATTAATTTTGAAGTTTGCAACATATGCTAGCCAACGGTCCATCTCACTATTCATTTCTAACGCCAACATTAGAGCAGCTTTTTTTCTGTGTCTCATTTTTGCTTCGAACATTATAAGAAAACGACGCTGAATGCAGAGCCTCGCTAATTTTTGAGCAGGACTTTCTGCATTATTATCAGGTTGGAAGGATTGCCCGTGATGTATGGTGTTAATCATCTCAGGACCCACAGCATCTGTTCCTTGAATTCCATCACCATATGTGTTTGGAACATAAGCCCTTTGTTGATCCTGACTAGGCAGTTGGCACATTTCTGGTAGAACCATCATGGATGCGTCCTGAGTTCCTGGTAGAGTGCGGATCAAATCAGAAACAGAAATCGTGGAGTTCTGTTCCAAACTGTCGAGTTGCAAATCTGATCCTTCAACAGATATTTCCAGATTTTGCAGACTCCACATGTTCCCTTCAGAGACAGAAATGCTCTCACACAGAGCAATACAATGATTCGAAGCACCTAGTTGAGGCATTTCGGCTTCAGTGGGATCACTTCCACTGGTTCCACTGCCTGATGCACACTTCCTTTTCCTGTTCCCTTTTTCCTGGCAACTGCGTTCTGCATTCTTATCCTCACGTTAGGTGAGGCAACTCCTTCGCGCATGCAATGCCCAAATATGGAACATTGGGGTGATGCTCCCTGTTTGGGCAAAAATCAGAACTTACAGCTCTTGATGAAGTGCTTTCTATATTTACCAAGGTGTTCGAGCTGTCATAATCTTCTCCTGTTTGTTGCTGTTGCTGTCCTTCTATGTCCATTGAATTTACAGCTCCTGACGGATCGACTGTAGCTCCATCTTGCGAAGGATGCATGCCTTGATTCCTAAGATCAAAGACAAATTCAGAAGAATATATAGAACCACTCGTACACAGGTGCATGCCTCCTTGTGGGAAGGGGGGTTGAGTAGAATCGGGTTCGACTCCATCGTTGATATCCTCCAGAAAAGCTCCTGGGCCGAATGTTTCATATTCATTCATGGGGATACCTAGCCGCTCTAGTTGAGAATTTGGCCCAAGCCTTCTTTTAAGTTTCTCCCTCTCCCGAGCATCCTCCATACCTGGGCAAAGACTCACACCCTTGTCTTTTATCCTTAGTAAATGTGCCACGATTCGGTTGGGGCGTCCAAAGCTCGCATGGCGACATTTTGTGCAAATCCAAGGGCCTTTAGTTTTTCCAGGCTGATATGTCACGTATTCCAATAATATCTTCTTTTGTTGAGGAGTGATGCGTCTGGCCTGTAAGAAACATCAAGCGGGATATTCGGACGATATGGTGAAGGCTATTGAATTAAGAAATCTACTTTATTGGACAGGGAACAAACTTAATTACACAAGGTATCCTGTGTACTACTGACATCTTATATAAGATGCATTGGCCCAAGATTGCTTGTATAAGAATTTCTAGAGTCATGAGCAGAAGACGTACCATAATTTCAGGTTCCAGGTAAAACAAACCAACACAGCCTTGAAATATTTAGGGATCTAATGCAAAATCCATGATGGAAACAAAAGCTATGTCAGTGTAGTATATAGACATTAAAAAACATTCGATAAGTTTCTTTATTTTACATTTTCTAAGAAGTTGGGATTACATACCCCTGCTATACAAAATCCAAAATTTAAAATAAAAAAAAAAAAGAAGAAAAAGCACTGTACAAGCATATTGCTGCAGGGAGAAAGAGAACTACTATTAGATCAAGTAATCATTTTGCTTCGAGTGTCAAACTCTATGTTCCCTATGAATATTAGCATCAAAATTTGGCCTAACAATTGAATCCTAATACATGGAAGGGGGAAAAAATTGAATCAACGGCACTACCTCCCTGACCCCAATACTAGAAAAAAGATTCAATAGCACAGGAAAATGTCCGACACAGAGCCACTCGTGACACCCCTCGGTCTCCCACACGGTTCAAAGGGGGCTGGGCGGTCGTATTATGATCGGATCCTCCATTTGCCCAAAAAAAGAAACGAAGAATTCTCTCATTCATTGTCATTATGTTTAAGAAACTCCAAAGATTCATAATAAAACTCACTCGGTTAGCTAGGGCAAGATATGTACTGCAAAAGAAACTGCTCAGGATACCTTTGACTTAAACAGTCAACATGTGCAAACCGATGAAGATCTCATCTAATTCAAATAGGTTTGGTTTAAATCGATATCATCCATGAAGCTAACTAGCTGAGGAAAAACTAAGTTGAAAATAAGTTCCATCCATGATCATGATCATGATCATCAACTTAAAAATAAATAAATAATAAAAAGAACAGACCTAAGTGGACAAAAGGGATACTAGGATTTCAACGGAAAATTTAAGAATGATCAGAAGAGAATCAAAGACACCAACCTGAGCGCAGTAGTTGTTGCCGTAGTGGTAATGTTGGAGCCCCGAATCTAAGTTTACCAGCCAAAAAAAAAAAAAAAAAAGAAGAAATTTCAGAGCACGAGAGAGAGATTGTATGGTTTGGTTAAGACTGAAGCTGCACTTTAATTTATAGAAACGCGGTAAGGCACTAAGTCCTTTTATTTTTATTAGTATTAATATTTTAATGGGGAACGTCCGACGTTCCTCGGAATTTTACTTTATTTATTTATGCCAACGAGTATCCCTCGGATTTAAATGGAAAATTTATAACCTCATAAGTCATAATCAATAGCAATAATAATATTCAATAAATATAATAGGAAAATTTGTAAGAATAAATAAAGTAGCACAAAAATCAGGAATATAATATTTAAGAGAACAAATAATTTAAAAATGAAATATTAATAAATATGTGTCACCATGTCATAAAACATGCTAATAGGGGTAAAAAGGACTTTAATTAAAAACTTACTTGATCAATAAAAGCAATGAGAACATATGAATAAATTATATCTCAAATGTATAATTTATACGTTTAAGGCATCCTACTCCTATATAAAAGCCTTAGTTTCCTCTTTTCTTTTTTTCCTCGTTCTCAAAACTTTTTCAATAAGTTTTACTTTAGAAACTATCTCTAAACTTCTTTTGCAAGAAAAACACAAACAACTCTCTCTCTCTTTAGGATTTAGAGATCTACACAAGAATAATTAAGAGAAAAGGTTAAGAACGATTTCCTAGTTTCCCCTAATCCATTAATGACAATACTAATACAAAATTTATCATAGGAAAATCAAAATTCAAGAAAAGAGAGGAGGTATGCCTAAGAAACTTCTACAACAAGCAATCCTTTAATTAGTTGGTGGTAGTGGTAGTTTTAAATGTGTTTTTAATCTTCATAGGTAAGCAATCTAACTTATAATCTTTTATTCATGTGTTTATGTTGTTGTGATTGATGCTTCAATAATGAAATCATAGATTATATATTATTATATATATAGATGGGAATAAATCATGATGATATGATTTGTAAATTATAGATCTAAGGATAATAAGATAAATTAAAATAAATAACATCAAATAAATACCTTAATGACGATTTAGGCTCAATGATTGAATGATGTGATCAAAGATTATGGGTCTGTTTGTTTTGGCTTTTTTCCGGCAGATACAGACATTTTTTCAAACTTTTTTCTAACAAATTATTTATCAAAAAATAGATATAGATAAAAAAAGTTGACAGTTCTCATCAAAAGATCAAATAGAACAAAATAGATAAAATTTAGATGCAAATCGGATATATTTACACATATTATTTTAAAAAAGATATAGATACAGATGAAAAACAGACAATCCAAACAGATTTAGAGTCAGGTTGCACTCTAGCTTTTTTAAAGAAAGTGAAATATTAAAATTTATAGGAAATTATTTCTAATCAAATGAGTAAGGGATGATTGCAAATAATATATATTCATATTCAAATTATGGAATTTTAAGACCAACAATAATTATTTTGTTTATAGGAAATAATTTAATAAAGTAGATATAAATAATTATTTCTAAGTTAATAATCAAAATAGGAAATTAGAGGAATCTTAAACATAATAGATAATATATAAAACTTAGACTTAAGATTTACTAATAGTTGATATAGTAGAAATGAATTATAGTTTTGGTGACTTAAAACTTATTGAGATACCTTCTTATACAGATTCTTATTCTGTGGATCACTTGTTATCTGTTTGTGGCATAATTTCCTACATGAGTACAAATATGTAGTGACTTAGGTGTTGCTTGCTAGGATAGACATCTTAAAATGGATTACTACTAAAAAACAACTTAATAATTGTTTGAGCATGCTTGTGTTGTTTAATCCGGTTTAGGGAGCGACAACCTTGCGTGGTGGTGCTAGCATGTTAGTTAGGTGCTTAGGCTACCTTTACCTCTATATGGTACATCGAGATAGCTCGGCGAGTAACTAATAGGGAGAATGGTATCGAGGTAACGTCTATTTGGATTAGAGAAAAGTAATATAGTGTGGGTCACATTTATGGGACCACTTGAGCAGCATTATATTATAGACTGTGATGGGTAGAGATAAGTAATGGCTGTGACCCTTAGATGAGGTTACTTACTTAGAATTTCTTCAAGGAGATATAGGCTCCTGGGCTGTCTTTGTCAATCCTCCGAGCAATTGCTACTACTTAGGACCCTTAGATTTTCCTAGTATGCTACTGGAGTGTTAATATTGTATTGTTGTTTTGCTATACTTAATTTAAAGATATAAACTGATGGAAGTTGCATGTGCATTAATGTAGGATTGTGTGATCATATCACGTGTGCTTATGTTGTTGTTATACTGGACTCCGGTCAATTTTTCTTTTTTCAGGTGATGATGATAATGCTTATATGAATGTTTTGGCTGCTACGGTTGAAGATTGGTGAGAAACTCGATGAGCTACATGTTTAGAGGCATTGAAAATTGTTTTGACATTAATCTAAGTGTTTAGTATTTGTATTATGAAGTTTTTAATGTATTATTATTTATTATTACCTATGAAATTTAAATAAGGACTTCTTAATTTAAAATTTTTTAGAAACTCATTTAGTTAATGATAGTTTTTGCGTATAATACTTAAGTGTTATACGTGTCGGAATTTTTGGTGTTCTATACCCTATTTGGGGCGTGACAATATCAAACATTTCCACTTAACCTTTTTTTTTTCATTTATTTTTGCTTCATTAAAAAGGGTATACAAAACGGATAAGATCTTAAGAAAGAGTTGTTAATGGAAGCTCATTATTCAAGTTACTTGATACACTCAAGGGGTAACAAGATGTGTCATGTTTTGAAGAGTTTGTATTGGTGGAACAACATAAAAAAAGAGATTAAAGAGCATATCTCTAGATGTTCCCCTTGTTAGCATATCGACACAAAACACTCGAGACGAGTAGATAAATTACAACCTTTACTAGTGCCATAATAGAAATAGAAACATATAAATATGGATTTTGTCGCGGCATTATCAATATTTTAGGTGATTGTAGATCGACTTATGAAATCAGCACATTTCTTATCAATATCAACTAGATGCAAATTCAAGAGACTTGCTAAATTATAATTCTAGTGTCTACAATATGAAAGTGTGAAACATTACTTTGTTGTCTTAAAATCATTTAAAACATTCTATTTATACAATCTAAATACAAATGATTTTTAAAAAGTTATAATTTCAATTTATATTACAAAAAATACTACGTCTCATCTCTCATCATTCAACTTTAAATTATTATTCAGCAAAACTTTTTAAGAACCATTTTTTGCTATTTTCTATTATAAAATTGTTAATAATGAATGCCCCCTTACTTGTCAAGAAACCAAATTAAAAGGGGAAAAAAAAGGAAATTATATACACTTTCATTTTCATAAAATTTTAACCCATTTAAGAAAATAGGATGAGTTTATTTAGCTATTATTATGTCCCATCAACAACCCTTATAAAATTATTTGCCACATAAACTAGCATAAGTATATATAAATTTATGAAAATCTTTGTATGAAACGTAAAAGCCATCCCCTGCATGCGAATATAAATTTAAAATATATACATATCTGTGAAAAATAATAAATTTACTGAAAATATTATCACAGTTAATATATTAATTATATTTATATATGTTTATAAATTGTTTTTATATATATTAAATTTATTACAATCTAATATAAAATATTAATTTTATAAAATTATTGACGACCTTTTTCACATTGGCCTGTAAAATCATGTCATTTAAAAAATTACTATTAAGTAATGTAAGGGTTACAATTCTCGTCACTCTTTATAAAATATTCCATAAATTAATCAAAGGCTAAATAATAAATCGCTCGAAACCTTAGTTTCCTTATTCATTTTACTTTTCTTTTCTTTTCTTAAAAAATAAATAAATAATTAAGGAAAGAAAATCTTGCTCTCTAAGAAACACATATATATTACTAGTATATAAAAAACTTCTGATAACTTTTTCATTATCTTCTTACGAGATTTTGGAGAAACCATAGGGACACTTGAAACCCATAGAGAAACAATAACCTTGTGGAAAGGTAATTGGTAAACTATTAAGTGGTTGGTATTAATCGAGGACATTCTTTAATAAGAAATCAATTAAAATGAAGAATGAGAGCAAGATATTACCGAAGGTAATCTTGTGTTATAAAAATTTTGATAGTATCATAGAGAGATTTCTTATAAATATATGTATGATATCGCAAGAGATTTTAAACAAGAATTTGGAGGTTTCCTTGGCATATTATTGTGACGATGAACCAAATTCTTGAATTAAGGTAAGGAACTCAATAGTCAATCTTATAAGACAAACTTATCCATGCAATTGGAGAAATTAGAATTTTGCTAAGAATCATAATTTGAATACTAAACCAATAATTAATTGGTAGTTAAATATGAAAGTAGTAGAAAAAAATGAAATTGATCTATAACCATGATGATGGAGCCGGTTAAAAATTGAAATTTTACAGAAAAATGCCACTCACACAACCCCCAGACTCTGTTGGAAAGGAAATAAAAGCGATTCAGAATGGAGAGATCGATTGTAGAAGACGACAAAATTGGACCGGAAAGACTAACTAGCTAGCGGGTGATCATAGTTCGATTCAAAGGGTTCAACCGAATCAAACCGTATTCAAAATGATTTGATTCAAACCTTTAATGAAGCGAACCACTTTACATGTGATTCGATTTGGTTTGATTTACTTTGAACCAGCTTTAAAAGATTTAGATCTAATAAATAATATTAATAGTTGTTTAAGTTTGCAAGGAAAAAAAAAGAAAGATATTTAGATTGAGAAATGTTGCATAAAAATTAAAGTCACTTATTATTATATTAGGTCAGATATTTAAAATTTTCAATACATATATTATCCCGTTTTAAAAATATTTTTCAATGTGAATTTAAAATAAAATATATTTTTAATAAATCTATAACACCAACTAAGAAAATTATTCTTTTCTATTATTCCTTTATAACGTATTTAAATTTTCATTGTACTAATTAATTTAAAGTTTTAAATTATCCCAGTATTGTTAGTTGTAGATGTTATAACCTAGTAAAACTATTCCTGTAGATGTATTCCATGATAAGAGTTAGAGCAATACAAGTCCCAATATATAATGCAATTATATAAGATTAGGTAAGCTAAGTCCCCAACCACACATAATGTACAAAGTTATTATACGAAAGGTTGTCCGAGAAAAAAGTGTTTATGTTGATTTCTTGATTAAACCTGCTATAACACAAAAAATTTACAAAAACTACTCATTAAGAGTAGACTTACTTTACATATCATAATATAATAGTACCAATTACCAATATATTAGTACTTCAATAGATTACAAAGTTTTAATCCTTCACAAAATATAACATAAACTTGAGTACTTTAAATTACAACTCTTAGATTATGAGTAAGCCTTAAAAGAGAACTATTACATTATTTGCATTAGTCTAGGAAAGGTCTTCTTAATAACAACTTCATAAGGAAATGGTTCCTAATTGTCCCACTCATCCAAGAATTCCTCAAAGTCTATCATATATCCCAAAGCATCATAGAATTCATCATCATCAACACTTGAAGAGAAAAATGTGAGTGAGGGGCCCTGTACATAGTAACACAAACAAATACAAAGTGACACACGTTCTTAACTAATGCAATCTTTAATTAAGTAAGCAAGTCAACATTAGAGTGTTCAAACTCCGATTTCAATCCTTGAGAAGTTGGGGGTCTTGAGTAACACTAGCTGCTCAGGAGGTTAATATAAGTAGTCAAAATATTTATATCTCCTACATAACTTTACGAGAAAAAATAATCTCATCTAGGGTTCACAGGCGTTTCTCATTTTTACTTAGCTTAATTCATAATATCATCTAGTTCAATCGTGTTCAGAAACGTGAACTAAATCATATTACTTTTTTTTTTTTAAGAATAAGCAAACATTATACCAATACTGTTTCCCTTATCGATTACCCGCTAAGCCATTTATAAATATCATTGAATCATGACAGGGGTGGTCTAAGTATCTAACTACCATGTTCAGCTCTGAATAAGGTTGTCACTCTCCGGACCAGATTAAAAGACACAAGCACAACCCACTCAAACATTTTTAAAGTCAATCTTCAATTAGAGTTGATTTAATAATGCCTGACCTGGCACTCAACAAACAAGTCACTGCGTACCTGAAGTATCTGGTACTCCTGGTAAATAATTAGTAGATAACTTAATGACATAGGAGAATCTGATAAAAGAAATCAATTTATAATGATTTGACATTAATTCACAATTAAAGACTAACACTTAATCAATTATCAAATTTGAAACAAAACTCATATTAAACATAACTTGGCATATATTTATATGTATATATACATACATCATATCCCATCATCTTTAACATTGGAGATTATCATTACTGTTTACTTATTTGTTTATTTATTTTATTTTACTTTTATGTAAAACAAAGCAATGAGACAAATTACGGTCATGATTGAGATTGTGATCCCATCACGCCCATGATCAAGGGGGGGAAGGCCATCACACACAATTACAGGTTGAATCATGCCCTTGATAGTTCAAAACTTTGCAACCCGAGCCTAATAAGGGCAACATCATGCCCAATGATATTAGGATTTGAAAAATATTTAAAAGACCTGAGGCTATCAAGGGATAAGTCACGCTTATGATTTCCAAGTTTTTGCAAAATCACATAAATTTTGAAATCAATCACACTTGTGATTAGCTAATTTTTACAAATAGTAGCTACCAAGACCTTGGTCACGCTTGTGATTTGTGGAAAGCTGCTAACTCGATGCTTATATACCCTTAATCATGCCTGTGATTCCATGTTTTCATCCAACATAAAACCTTCCCTATTTTCCAAACTCAACTTAACCTATTGTAACACTTCTAAAACATCACATATACCTACATTAACTATCAAGGTACAATTTCATTCATTACACAATCATATGCACACAATCCAACTCCTCTTCCATCCATGACTTCAACAAGTTCATTATTCAATACCAATACAATTACAAACCTCACAATTTTTATATTCATCAAGGCAACCAAAACAACTTTATTTCTTTGCTCTATCATGTTCCTAAGAATCATCTAAGCTCAAAAACCAACTTAACTGATTGATTCTATCATCAATTCTCTTATAGCTCAATTACTTGAAAGTCGTTTTACTTAAGATTACTAATGAACAAAAGTTTAGAAGAAGTAAACAACACTTACTTTGAGTAATCTTGACTCGTAGATGAATTCTTGAAGAAGAATTTCTTGAGGTGTTGTGAGAAAATTTGATCAAGGAAGATCAAGTATGAAGAGGATGAAAAAATACGAACTTTGGGGTTTGTTTATGGGGAGTATTTTTGCAAAATTTTGCTTTATAATTGGTTTAAAATTTGCCTTTTGACTTTTATGTATAGTAGAAGAGTTTGGAAGGTTTTTTATGGCTTAGTCTTGGTTATCTTTGTGCAAAGTTAGGCTTGCTTTTAACAAAGAAAAATGAATTTTTAATTGCTTGAAAAATAATGAATTGGGCTTAAGTTTCATTTACATAAAAGTTGGGCTTAGATCCAATAATTTTTAAAGAAAATGAATTTGTTTAAACATGAAGAACAATGCAACACATCACAATATAATTCAATTCAACATATTTTACTACAATTATCTAATTACACAATACTTAAAATATCTATAAATTAAATTATAACAATTAATTCATGAAATCAACAAACAAGTCATACATGCAAATTAATTAGTATATTTAGTTTAGAATATTTCAATAGCAAAGTAGCCATTGATATTATTAATAGGCAAGAATAACTTGCTAGCTTTTCCAAAAGGCTGATTCGAGATATACACAAATTGTTGAAGGGGAATTGATCTGTTTCCATCTGTCACACCTACCGCAAGAGTAATCGTTGTGCAGATGGCCTTGCTAGAAATATCAGTTTTCCCAAGGCTGTCATTTTCTCCAAGAGCCTCCTAAACAAATTAGAAGTATCGTTTGTGAAAACCTAAGGGGTGTGTCTTTCTTGAGAAGAGTCTACAGATAAATGTTTTGTTTTCTGTTTCTTGGGATTTATTCCCCATTTTCATGTTAAAAAAAAAAAAAAACCTAATCTAAGACTTTGGGTCTGTTGGATTGTCTGTATTTCATCTGTATCTGTATCTTTTTTAAAATGATATGTGTAAATATATCCGATTTGCATATAAATTTTATCTATTTTTATTCTATTTGATCTTTTGATGAGAACTGTCAACTTTTTTTTATCTATATCTATTTCTTAATAAATAATTTGCTAGCAAAAAGTTTGAAAAAGTGTCTGTATCTGCCGGAAAAAAGCCAATCCAAACAGACCCTTTGTTTTATCAAATTGTTTCTCATCTAATTGTACTGTACAATAGGGCTAGGAAAAAAAAACCGATCAAATCGCAAACCGAACAAAAAAATTCGATTCATAGTTCAGTTCAAGAGATGACATTTGGTTCACAGTTCGTTTTGGAATCGCGAGCTGTACGAATCAAACCGAAAACCTCTCTAAATTAAAAATGTTGCTTAGCTCACGCACTTCAAATGGCTTACTGTTTTGGAATTAACTTCCATAGAGTAGTGATGCTATTTAATACAAAATGTTACCGTGGAAATTCTATTTTCTTCTCTATCATAACATAGTTCCCATTAAAGATGCATATAATTGAATTCTACCTCTGACATTATTGTTTAACAGAGTGGCTTTTAACGATGTTTTTGAGATCTAAATGTAGCTGTGTGAGATCAGTCAAGATTTCAAAGCTTCTGTCCTTGCCAACTAAAGTAATTTGAATATTCCAAGTTCCAGTGTCAGCTATGACTACCTGTTACAATCAAAGCCCTGATATCTGTTGGACCATTGGCTTAAGGTTGATGGAGATGATTCCTTGCCTAAGGTCGAATGTTGAACGGTGATACTAATAGTTGATATGTCCAATGCCAAAAAATTAAAATACATTTATATGTATAAATAATTAATACATTAATCATTCTCGGGTAGAATTTATTTTTTATTTTCAACTACTTTGTTTACTTTTCAAGTTTATTTTTAAAACTTAAATAGTGTTGAGCCATGTAATTATGATTATGACTGGTTTTCACCTTATCCATGGAGGCACAATGATTGACTGGTTTTGGTAATGAATTACAAAATATATATATATATATATATGTGTGTGTGTGTGTGTAGTATGTGAAGTCGTGGATGACACTGGCAACAAGAATTATAACAAATCAAAGTATAATAAACATGCTGAACTTTTTTCTTTTTAGATTCGAAAAGTTTGGAAATCAAATCGTATGATTAGATTCGATTTTATAAAAAGGACTTAAAAGTATTTTAGTTCGATTTAATTTGAGAGCGAATCGGATTGAACTGTACTGCATCCATCCCTATTTTATATCGAAAAGAAAACCTCTTATAAGAAAATATTATCCATTGAGAAATGAAACTATAAATATTAAATATTGTTCTCCATCTTAAGAACATCATATTTCACGTATAGTCTCACGCTCAGACTCACCAAACTTTCAATTTTTTTCCCCTTTTAAACTCACCCATAAATAGTCGTTGCGTATTGAATAAGATGCTTTCACATGGTGGACATATAAAAGAGAAAAAACCTCTAGGAGAAAGACAAACGAAAATTTATATATAATAAAATAATAATCAGTGTTACACCGGAACGATTACACATTGCGTGTATGGGTACATTTTGAGACTCATCCTAGTCTATATTATCTTGTATTGTGTCTAACAAGTGCATAAATAATAGGGTTAATTACAAAAATGGACCACGAAATTTTGTAAAATATTCAATTAAGTATTTAAAGTTTTATTTTGAATAAATTAGTACTTGAACAAAATTTTAATAAATTTTTTTATATTTAAAATTTGATTTTGATAATTTTAATACATGAGTTTTTGTAGACTTTTTTTATACTTAAAGTAAATTCAATTAGGTATAAAAGAAAAATCTATGAAAACTTTATTTAAATACTAAAATTATCATAACTAAACTTCACGTAAAAAAATATCAATAAAAATTTGCTTCAGATACCAAATTATTCAAACCAAATTTCAGGTATCTAATTAAACTTTTTTCGAAAGTTTTATATATTATTTTTGACATTATACCTAAATAATTTATATTACAATCATTACATGGGGAAAATTTACGATACAATCATCATATGGAGAGCACGTGATAACTATGGATGACGTTCAAACGGTGCCATTGAATCAGAAACCTTGTAGAGCCGACTCTGTCTCGTTGCCAAGCTCTTCATGTTACTATGCGCCGACCTTCAACGGCTTTGATTAGAAAGTACGTTTTCCATCATCATTGCAAAGTTTAATCTTAGCACAAATTTTTGTCAAAGAGGCAACCAACAAGGATTTATATCATTGGATAGATGTATGATCATATGACTAGGAGCATATTTTAATTAAGTTAATTTTATAATTAATTATTTATATCTGCTTATTATTACAATCATTTACATCTTATATATTTAAACGAATTTTATTAATGATTTCACTGCAATATTTTTTAAAACTCAATGAAAAAAATTAATTCAAACAATAATTAAGAGTAGTTAATATATTTCGTAATAGATTGTATATATTTCACTCGAAAATTAGTTATTAACAAAAATATAGAGTTAATACATATAATTTTTGCTTTTAACAAAATATAATTATAAGATATATCTTGATAGGATATATGCTCAATAATTCAAGTCCATTTGTATAACATTAATTGTAGAAAAAAATGTTACTAAATAAAATTTTATAATGAGTGTGCAATATGATTGCTCTTAGTACAAATAGATCATAAAATATAAATAGATAAGATGTATATTCAATAATTCATATTCTTTTTTATAACATTAATTGTAAAAAAAAAAACTAAATTAAACTATTTAATTAGTGTGCAATATGATTACTTTTAGCATAAATAGATCATAAAATATAATCAAGATATCTATTTAATAATTCATGTATATTTTAATAACATTGATTGTAGAAAAAGAATGTTACTAAATCAAATTATATAATTAGTGTGCAATAGGATTCATTTATAATATGGATAATATAATTATTATATATAGTATAGTTTGAATAAAAAAATAGTTATTCACAAGAAAAATTTATTTAGATAGAAATAATTTTATGACAAAGGAATTTAATGTTATAAGTTATTGTTAAAAAAAATTATAAACAAACAAAGAGAGAGGGAGGGAGTGGTCAGTATAATAAATGCATGTTAAAAAAAAATACATACATACATACATACATATATATATATAATACTTAACTACTACACCATATTTTTATATCATATTTGTTCTTTATAATATACATAAAATATTTAATTTTTTTCTTTTTAAAAAATTCAAAAAAATAAAAATTTCTCGATTCCGTAAGGCCGGGGTTCTCATCTGTCCTACTAGACCCGTTCTTATATTTATGATCCGATCAATGTACTATAAGCTAAAATAAAATGATGTGTGCCAAAAGTTATTCTTCATGTGACAAAGACATAAGTTTTCTGAAATGTACATTAAATTAAACTATTTATTTATTTATTTTAATGGAAAGAGCTATGATATGTGGAGGAAACAAAGAGAAAAAAAAAAAATAAAGAAATGATGATTTAAATGGGAACGGGTTCAACACCTACCATTGATGAGTCCGAGCCTCCGTCCAAATTCTTAAACCCGCGACCCAAGTCAGGGCAGTTATGTCCTAGTCACCAAGGCTAGAGTGATGTCATCAATCAAACTGCCATAGACCAAAGAATTTAAATATGTATATAATATGAAACAAGATGCTATTTCATCTATATTATTTAAGTCTCTGACTCCGAATTTGTGTTTTATCAAAATTAATTTTTTAAAAATCACATTCCTTTAATTGCCCTTGAAACTAAACCCCTTGAAACCAAAACCCTTTCCCCCTTTTTATGGTATAAATTCTATTCAAATACCTTAACCACCCTATTTCCACATTTTGTTCTCACCGTCTCCATAAATCCATATTTCTTTCTCTATGATTCACAATCCCTTTGTTGTCGAAACTGCTTTGGTTTATTAAGAAAAAATGTGTTTAATTCTTTTCAAGACTCATCTCTCTTCTTTATTTCTCTCTCGTACGGTGAAAACCACTTCTATGATCTACTACCATCGTCTACAGTGGCTAAATATATGTATGTGATGTAGGCCGAGCAGCAATGCATTAACTAGGTTACTTAAAGCCAATATAGCTTAAGTGTCATAGGTGGAATACACAAATAATTTTGGGTAAGTAAAGCCAGCAGTAATAGCTAGATGTAAATTATAGCAATGAATGTGAGGAAAAGAATCCACCCCTACGAGTCAAAATGGGTGATGGGTTTAGGTTTGCTTGAGTGAATTTAGCATTGTATTTCAGTTTAACCATGTTAAAAATCATGTATGGCATAGGGTAAAAAGAATGTATAATTTGCTTAGGGATGTAATCGGGTTGACTGTTATAAGGTTTTCGATCCACCCAACCCATTAAAAACCCTATAGGGTTCAACTCTATAGGATTATCGGGTAGGGTTTGGATCATATAACAAACCGATGAATACCCGATAACTCGATATTATAATTAAAAAATAAATAAATAAAAACATTACTAAAGGAGCAAAGAGAGAAGAATATATGAAGCAGCTACTATTTTTTTTACCTCTTAAGGATTTTTTTTTTATATTTATGGATTCGTTACGGATTTAGGACTTTTTATTGAATTTTGTTCAAGTCATATTTGCTCTGGAAATTAATATTATCTGCTATATGTTATATTTTAATTCCAACAAGAAATTTAATTTAACTATATTTTTAAAATATTATACGTTGATAAAAATAATATATTTATATGTTTAAATGTTATATAATAAATATGGTCTACAACAATTTCTATCAATTCCACATGCATCAAATCATTTTTGAATGTATAGGAAACTTATGTTAAAAGCTTTTCTTAAATTTATTATTAGAATTTGAAAATCGATTTAAAAAAAAAGGTTATAGGATCGGGTTCCGGGTTCTAAATCAAACAATGTAGGGTGGGTTTGGATATAACATCAAAATCCTGTAGGGTTATAGGGTCGGGTTTGATAGATCCTATAAGGCAGCGGGTTGGGTTTTGGGTTCATATGATTCACCGAAACCAGACCCGGTTACATCCATAAATTTGCTCTTTTGACATGCTATTGCTTATTACCCATTTATATATGTAATATAAAGGTAAATAATTTATAATGAAAGGCAAATATGTTATTTATTGAAAAATAAGAAGGTTTTATGGTCAATCATAATATATAATATATATATATGCATTTTTATCATATGGTAGACACGTGATGGAAGATAAAGAGACACAACTCAAAGTCGCCTCAAAACTTTATGGAAAAGATCTTTCCCTAAAGTTTTCTTTTGGTTTCAAAGGAAGATTTGGAGAAAAACCCTAAGTCTTGTAGGTGATTTGTGTTTTGCAATCAAAGAGGATCAAGATTCAAAGTTTTAGGTAAGTATGAATCTTTTCTATCCTTTTTGTGATATAAAAGTGATCTTTTCTGAATTTGCTTGAATTATATTGAAGAGAGTCATAATTTGAGAATTTTTTGGAAAAACCCTATTCTTTTGGAGATACTGTTGTTTTACAATCAAAAGAAGAAATGTGGAATTAATTTCTTGTTTAGGACAATAATTAAAATTAATTCCTTAAATAAGGTCAAAATGAAAATAATTACCAATTTACCACACCAAAATCACGTTTTTATCATAGGATATACAAGTGAATAGTAAATGCATGTATATCGCATCTTTAAAACGCGATATACACGTGTATATCGCAACTATAAAATGCTATATATATTTGACATAAGGAGCAATATCGCGATTATTAATCGTGCTATCTGTACAAAATACTCATATCGCGATTAATAATCAATATATTACGACCGTAGTTAAACATTAAATCGCGATTCTTTCACGCGATTTTTGTATAAAATTACATATCTTGTTTCTTAAACCAATTTTTCAACTGGAAATTGGTAATTAATTTCATCCAAACGGTATATTAGTAATTATTTTGTATAGGAACCTTAGACATGTATTGGACTCAAGAAATGTGTATGGATTTAGGATTTATAATTCTTTTAAGTTTAGGGTTTAGATTATACTAACATATATGAATGATTATTTGATGATTATGGTATTTTTGGTGAAGTTAGGGTTTCTGTTCCTAAAGCTAATTCATGTACGACCTTACCTTGTTTGCTGTTCGTGATTGTAGGCTTAGTAATTGTAATATGACTAATTACTATTTGGTTTGAAAATTTTGTTTGCTACTTGTCTTTAGCCAGGACTTGTCGATCGGGAGGACCGTTGCTACTAGGACAGCACCTTGATGATCTGTATGTGACGTTGCTCCGAGTGGAGTCGTGCACAGAAATGATTCTAGTTGTCTAGAGTGATACGAGTATGGTACTTGGGGTGTGTGGGGGTTTCCTAACACTAATATATATATATATTTACTATTTTCTATACTGGAAATTTTTACGGAGTCATGAGTCACTCCGGATTTATGACTAGATTGCATATGGTTCTAAACTATGCTGGTTGCCAGGCTAACTAAAGATAATAACTTGTGCTTGTTACATATGATAATGCAAGTGAATTTATATGTTATTTGCTCATGCATATGTGTTTTGTGTTGTGGCGTATTGGGCCTTTGTGCTTATTCTTTTATTTTTTTCAGGAACCGATGATGATCCCATAGTATTCGATTTATTTGGATATGATGTCTATGTGGACTATTTCATTAAAATTTAAAATACATTAAAGAAATTATTTAAATAATTTAAATTTCTATTTCTGGTTCCTCATAATATTTTAATTACTATTGCACTTATTTACATCTTGCCATTTATTGCTTTATATATTTTCAATATATATGCATCTTATATAGTTGAAGTCTATTTTTAATTGAATGCCTTCTATTACGACAAGCGATATTGGCTTTCTTTATTTTATTTTATTTTTTTTCCAAACATAGTGACTAATTTTACCGTAAATTTATATTCTTTTTTAATGGTATTTTTATCATCAATTCTTATTTCCAATTGAATAGCATTTATTATTGGTCAAGTTTATCTCTCTTTCCAACTAACTAACCAACTAACTACATATATATATAATATATATATATTAAATTTTACTATTTAGAATAGTTACCTATTATTCTATTTCCTATTATTCTATTTTATGTTATCTATGTTATTAATGTTAGCTATACACCATAATGTATCATTAACTTAGCGGGATGGTTTCCAAAAGTAATGTAATGGTGGCTAAATTTTATTTTAATAATTCTAGCCATTATTTTTAAATCTTCTTTATTCATTTCGCAATATGTAAATAATAAGGTAAATTACTCTAAAAGATATCAACGTTTGAGGATGATGATAAGTTTATTTAAGGTATTAATGTTTTGAGTGATTGAAAAAAGGTATAAAAATTTCGCAAAGTGTATCAAATGAGGTATTAATATTTCACAAAGTAAATTTGTGGTATTAACATTTGAATAATTTTTCAATTAAATATTTTTAATTTTTTATTAACAATTAATTATTGATACTTTGTTTGACTTACTTTGTCAAACGTTGATACCTCTTTTTAACCACTCAAAACATTAATACGGTAATACCTTAAATGAATTTATCCTCAAACGTTGATATTTTTTTTTTAATAAAAGTAAGATCTTATGCAATCCTCTACTATTTGGTCAAATGTACTATAAGTAAAAATAAAGTGGAGCAGGTTGAAATTTGTTTTGTGTTAAAAATGTGAGTTATATGAATGATATTAAATTGATCTTTCTTCCTATTTTTTTTCCTTAATACATGAACAAACAATGATATATACATGGAGCAAAATGAATGGGGAAAAAATCATTTACAATGATCAACGAGTTGAAGACCGGCCTCGTACTGTGACGGGTCCTGGATCCGTCACTAACCTGGGTTGGGGCGATTATGATCCGTTACCCTAGTCTAAATAAACATAATGACATGAATCACAATCAAACTATCATAGATGATAGGATTTAGTTAGAGCAACTTTATCTTAAAGTTATTTAAGGAGTTGCTTAACATATCGCATCAGCATATTAAGCAAGTATTCCTTACTAAGTAACTTATTATTTTATGCGTGAGTTACTCATGAAATTACATAATATTATTTTTTTTAATTTTTATTGGTCCCACATTACATAAATTATACATAACTAGCATCATAAGCAATTTACCTTTTAGATTGCTTAGTTAAGCAACCCACCAAAGCTAAGCCACTTTATGAGTTGTTTAGCTTTGGTTCCCATGCCAAGCAACTCCAATCAAGATGTTTTTTGCATATAACATCAAATATTCTATTTTCATTTACTTAAGAAGCTTATAGAGAGTTCTTACTTATAATCACTGTGTTTCAAATATTAATCTTGAATTTATTTCATGCATAAAATATTACGTCGGCTATAAATAAAATAGATCTTTAAGCATCAACTTGAAAACAAAAGGCACATAAATACCATATTCTAGTTATTTTTATATCATTTTGTCGTTTTCAAACAAATATTTGTGAAGAAATATATTCCAATGAAAAATTGATAGTTTCATATATAAATAAACGAAACAAATAAGATACGGATATGATACAAATATGATACAAATATAGATCAAATATGGTTATAATACCAATAAAAAATAAGCCACAATATAGATGAAACACACTCATTAAAGGTGTCTCAAGGCACGGCCAATAACTAAAAATAATAATAATAATAACAAAAAAAAAAGAAAAAGGAAAAAAGGGTTAATATAATATATTATATCCTTTCTTCCTGCAGAAACACAAAGGACGTCGTCAAACTTGTTGAGGGAACTGTCCTGGTTTTATCTGATTTTGCAACTGTGATCCGCAAGGCCTTGCATTGGGAATCCAGGACAACAGATCCGTCGGAACAACCGGATTTAATAAGGTTGTACATAAACATAAGCATGGGCCAGGTCGACGAACAGTCATAGGCTGGTCATGGCCTCGCGACTCGGCCTAGCTGTACAGGTCATGACTAGCTAGCTAATCCGTCAGCTCCGGTCTTGACCCGTCGACTTGGAGAGTAGGGTGAATCAAAATAAAAAAAAAATTAAAAAGTAGAAGGAAGAAAATAGAAATAAATAGTTAAACTCATTTTAATATAAATAGATAGTATTTAATATGAAATTATCATTTTTTTTTATTTTTATCTTCATTTGTTCAAGCATGCTTTTTTAACCCTAGTGTGTGTACTCTAGAGTAACTTTCTATTCAAGTGAGTTTCCTTTGATAAACTTTGCTTGTTTTGCTCAAGTTTGTAATTTAAAATTCACTATATGTCTACCGTATGATGATCTGATTATGTGTTTTTTTAATCAATTTAATTAAAAAAATTAAGAAAAATAAAAGAATATTCACAAGTAAAGAGTTATGAACCGGTCATGAACTGGTTTCGGTTCAACTGTAGCCTGAAACATGGTTTGGCAGATCCGGGCTGGTTTAGGGTTAGTTCAACTTGGCGCCGACCTCTAGTTGTACCTCTTTCAATCAGTATATCTGCCACTTTTGTCGATTCTTTAATACGCTTCAACAGTGACTGTATCTCTTCGGGTGATTTGGCTTCCAACAATAGCTGTATTTCGTGGAGTGATTTGGCTTTCTCAACGTTAACACTCAAATCATTAACATTTACTTTGAAGGTTGCAGCATATGCTAGCCAACGCTTCATCTCATTATTCCTTTTTGTCCCTAATATTTGGACTCCTCCTTCTGTCTGTCTGATTATATCTTTTTCCATCTCTTCAACATGATGAAGCTCGGGGGCAAGCTTTCTACAAGAGTAGTTGATCTCGAGGATAGTCTTGTGCAAATTGAACTTATCATGCAATTTTTGATAGGGAATTATTCCGTTGCTATTAGGAGCATAACTATGATCATCTCTAACTTTAGAACATGCAGATTTCCAATAAGCCAATAACTCCTCCCTACACTTCTCATCATTTTCAGACATGCATTCCTTATACAATTCAAAATTTATAGAGACCCAGGAATATCTCTTTGTATCTATTCCAACATAGAACTTACACAAATCAGAATCAAAACCTGGCGGACATGGAGGTGAAGGTTCTTCAGCTACCACATGTGAACTGGCCATTTCAAAACCAAATGCATTTCCAAGAGTATATGTATCAATTCCGACTCCATCTTGCAAAGGATGCGTATGTTGATCATTCATATGATCAACACTGACTTGTGGGGGAGTAGGTATTGAATCACCCATACCAATATCCATGCCTCCTCGTAGGGAGGAGACTTGGACAGAAGCAGATTGGGAGAATTGTCCTTGGAGTACCGCATTGAGAACCCGCAGCATCTGTGTCTTCTACCCCATTATCATTTGTGTTTGGTACATAAGCCCTCCTTTGGTCATAACTAGTCAGAATTTGGCCTGATAATTAAAGCCCAATACAGGCCACTCAAGACGCTTTTTGGGCAACCAGATGATTCAGACACTCAAGAGAAATCTAGGAGGCCAGTAGGGACAGATTATTATGTGGGAGGATCTTTCCCTGTTCTATGTTGATGTTGAATTTATCGTAAAAGAATTCTTTTTTTTTTTTTTTGTTAGTTATAGTACATGTTATGAGATATTTATTTATCATAAATTCAATAAATTAAAATATATAACACTGTATATAATATTTATTAAATTTCTGATAATAAAAAAATAAAACTTTTAGTGGGTGCTTGGATACTCACTTAAATACGACATATCTATCAAAGCTATTTTAAATTTATATAACATTTTATGATAATTATCTATTATTGAATATATAAAATTAAAGTAAGCAATATCATAAAATGTTCACCGATTGGTTTCTAAATATATTAATATATATAAATTAATATCTTCAAAATATATTCTAACAAATTGCTTTATATATTTATGTGTGGTGCGTGACATTCGATAATTAGTAACTTAGAAAATCACATTATTTACAATAAGTAAACTAAATAAATTTACCAAAATACTTACTAACGAAACATTATATGAAATTATTGAAGCAAGACTCTTTTTCCCTAAGATAGGTCCATCATATTTATATTTAATATAAGATCATTATTAGTGATTAGATTTCCTCCAATACAGTAAAAATTATTAATTGTTAAAGAAAAGGGGATGTAAAAAAGACAATAGAATTCGACAAAATGCTACTATGATCATCATACCTCTTTCAATTTATTGCTAATACAATGTAATTTGAACCCATGCATCATCATCAATAGGATGTTACAAACCTTTATTTTGTTTTTTAATTTTTGATAAGTATATAAGGAAAATTAAACATCTTTATTGATTACATTTATTTATAAAGTCTTTATTGTTATTATTGTGCAATTAATGGATATATAAAAGTGTGTTAAAAAATTTAGAAAAAGCTTTTATAGAATTTTAATTATACTTTATGATGTTTCGAACTTTCTTATATGAATTTTAAAATAGTGGAAAACTTAAAAAGCTTGTGAAAGAAAACATTGTTAATTTTTTATATAGCCTTTAGAAAAGAAAAATATTTGTAAAAAATAAAAAGAGAAAGATTTTCAAAAATGCCTTTGCATTGCAAAGCACCAATGAATAAATTAGTAAAGCAGTATAGCTAAAAAAGGATACATAAGGGGGAAAAAAAAAAAAAAAAAGAAAGAAAGAAAGAAAGGCTAAAGGAAAGCACAGCTTCAAAAGTGATAGGAAAAAAAAAAAAATAAAAGAAAAAACCAAAGGACAGCTTAATAATTAATATGGGGATATGTATGGAAAACAAAAAAGGGAAAAGCCAGAGGAAAGAATAAAGCATTGTAAAGCCAAAATGCAATAGTTGAGCATCGATACAGTGATCTGCGAATGAACAACACGCCCCTAAACCAGTACGCTGCAAAGCATTACTAGGACTACTCTTGCCAATTTTAATACATCATATACACACACACACACACACACATATATATCTTCTTGAGTCAGTTCAGTCTTGACCAAACCATACAAAACAAAACCTCCCTTTCTCTCTGTCGTGTGAGTAGTGTGCTGAATTTTCCTCTCTTCCCGAGAATTTAGCTTCCGGTCTCCCTCCCACGACCACTGCTAGGGAAAAAAAAAAAAAAAATTGAAAAAGAAACAAAAACTACTTTGCTCAGGTTGGTGTTCTTGATCTTTATTTTTCAGTTCCTAGAATCCTCGTATCTATCTACCTGTGTTCTTTCTTTTCTTTTTTCTTTTTAATCTTTTGCTTTTAAATTGATGACCATGGTTATGGATAGAAATTATTTCTTAACTTAGTATTTCCTCACTAATTTAGCTTCGGGGGGTTTCGACACAACTGAATAGGATCGTACCGATTTGGTTCAAATCTAGCTGAATTAGATGGGATTTGCACATTTTGCAGTAGGTGTATGGGATTTGCACATTTTGCACTAGTTGTTTCTGGTTCGTCTTCTTTTGGTCGTTTTGGAAACTTGTTTTTATTATTTTTAAACAGATATTTATTAAAAACATATATATAGATGATAAACAGATATTTTTACTCATAAATAAATCAAATGGATAAGATATAAATGAAAATTAGATAATCCAAAAAGATCAAAATTCCTACCTCTCATGAAATATGGTGACGATGAATACTCTATCTCTATGTTAGTTTCCTTGAGGAAAAAGTAGGTGTGCCAGATAGGAAAGCATGGGACTGCATGTGGACACTTTACGAAGGATGTTGCCAAAAATAATAGAGAGAAAATGTAATGGAGAAAGAATAAATTAATTAATAGGCACAAGGGTATTCTAGACCACAGCATGACCTCCTACCAAGTGCTGATCCAAGGAGGGGGCATTAGGTTCCTAACTCTCCTAAACTCAGAAAAAGATAACTTTTTGAATTTTTTAAATAATAAAAAAATATATTTAGTATATGTATATTATAAAAAACAAAAATATTTAAAACTAAAAATAGTGTAATGGCTAAGTGTTTAGTTTTATCTCCTTGACGTGATGGTGTAAATTTCATGAGAATACTTTTCCTGTTCAAATAGCATTTATTACATTCTTTTTTTTCTTTTTTTTTAACATTCATTTATTATTAGATTATCTTTTTCTTTCTACCATCTCTCTCTCTCTCCCCCTAATTTCTTTTTCTTTAATGAAATTAAATTCATTTGTCATAAAATTGTATTTAATTAAATAAATTCTCGTGATTAGCTAAATTTGATTCATAGTACACTACTTACTAATAATTATATTATCCATATTACAAGATTTATGATTTTATCACATAAAATATTTCTAAATAACCCTAATTATATCATGTGTTAACTCTATTTTTAATTGATAATTAATTTTCAAGTAATATACACAACTAATAATTATATTATTCATATTGAATGATTTTTTTATACTTATTAAGTTAGAAAATATCGAAATCATCAATAAAATTATATGTATTGATTTTATCACATAAAACATTTTTAAATAATACTAATTATACCATGTATTAAATTGATAATTAATTTTCAAGTATAATGTATACAACTAATAATTATGAAGTTAGAAAATATCTTAATGAAAATCATTAATGAAATTATATGTATTAAATTTTATAGAAAATAGAAACGCGTCGTTCTAGCAATAATTTTAACTTTAAGTTGGACGTCCCAATCCAACTCACACAGCTGCCTAGTATTCTGATTTACCCGAAACGTCCTTCACCTTTAACATAAGGAAAAAAGTATGTATTTCTTGTCAACTTATTTCCATTCGGAACTTTCTTTGCCTTTCTCGATCACTTAACTGGAATATACTGTTATTTTATATTGACATTCTTCAAAACTATTAAAATTTAAACTATATTACTTATTCATTTATAAAATATATTAATATTATAAATTTTCATCCAATATACCATGTTAATGTATTGTACATCAGGCCCAGGATATTATTATCCAAGCAAAGCAAAGGATTGTCTTTAGAATATAATGCCATTGCTAGTTAATGACAATTCGAAAAAATAAATATTATAATCATGTTGATTTATTTTCTTTGAAACTTTTATTTTTTTAACCTTTCTCCATCATCTAACAAAAAAGTAATATTATTGTAATTTTTTTTTCTTCTGCCGATTATGAGGAGGAGATATTGCAACTGATTCGTCTTTCTGGATACTCCTTACCACTATATTACAATAATTAGAGATATTATTATTTTAAAATGATAATTGAAAAATATGTTTTTCTGTAATGTTATTAGTTTGAACTTTAATCTCAACACAATTTAGTGTAACAGAAGTAAAATCTTATGTAAGTCTCTATTATTTGGTCCATGTACTATAAGTAAAAAATAAGATGGTGCATGCCGAGAGTTGTTTTATGTGATAAAAATATAAGTTTTATGAATATCACATTAAATTGGTCTTTCTTTCTTTTCCTTTGTTTTTTTTTTCTCCTACGTAAAGAACTATGGTATATATGGAGAAAATGAATGGGAGGAAAATGATCTACATCGGTCAATGGGTTGAAGACCCAGCCTCACGATCTAACGAGTCTTGGATCCGTTATAACTCGCCATTGACGAGTTGAGGCTAGATCTCCAAACTTCTAGACCCATGACCTAGGCTGGGGCAAGATTGATTCATTACCCAGTCTCGATGATATAGATCAAATTAGATCATAGGATTTAACTATTCATAATTTACTTAAGAAGGGTAGTGAGAATTCTTACTCTAAAGATTTATAAAAAAACTCATTCGGTTAGCTAGGGTAAGATATATTATAGTCCACATGTGCAAATCGATGAAGATCTCATCTAATTCAAATAGATTTGGCTCAAATCGATATCATCCATGAAGCTAACTAGCTGACGGAAAACTAAGTTGAAAATAAACTTCCATCCATGATCATGATCATCAACTTAAAAATAAATAAATAATAAAAAGAATAGACCTAAATGGACAAAAGGGATGCTACGATTTGAACTGAAAGTTTAAGAATGATCAGAAGAGAATCAAAGACACCAACCTGAACACAATAATTGTTGCCATAGTGGTAATGTTGGAGACCCGAATCTAAATTTACCAGAAAAAGAGGAAAGTTCAAAGAGAGAGAGAGAGAGAGAGAAAGAGAGTATTGTATGGTTTGGTCAAGACTAGGGATGCAACCGGGGCGGGTTTGGGACGGGTCATATAAGACCCAAACCCGCCCCGCTTCCTAATAGGGTTTCCCAAACCCACCCCGCGACCCTACAAGGTTTTCTATTTAATACCCAAACCCGCCTCTGTAGGGTTTTGACCCTGACCCGCCCCGCGCCGCGACCCGCTTAATGTTTTTTTTTCCTCTTCTCAACACTTACTTAAATTACAAAATTTAACGATAAGTTTATCCTATAGGAGCATAATAGTTAGTTACAACTATGCTTGAATAAATTTACAAGATATGCCACAACTTTATTAAGAAATATAAAGATTTAAAACTATCATAAGAAGATTTTCAAATGTAGATGAAAAGACATTACATCACTTACATAAGTATACATAATACATATGTAGGAACCGTGCTTTGTGAAGACTCAAGAATAGAAAAACATGTTTTCAAAAATGTCTATAGTGAGAGGGAATGCGAAGAAGCAACAAGGTCAGTGTGTAATGTGTTTATTGTGTTAGCTCAACAAGAAAATTCTTAAAGGCTTTTATATCTTAAATACAATGGAGGTGCAGATCAAGATGTTAAAAGTCAAGAAATAATTAAAATATATTACATAATTGTGATTTTAAAATTTCAGATTTAATTTTTTTAATTATTTATATTATGACGGGTTCGGGTTATCCATCGGGTTTTTTTAATGACCCGAACCCGCCCTGAAACCTTATAGGGTCAGTAAGTAATTTTCCAAACCCGTCCCGCGATCCTATAGGGTTTTTAAAGGTTTGGGCGGGCCAGGTACCCTATAATGACCCGCCCCGGTTGCATCCCTAGTCAAGACTGAAGCTGTATTTTAATTTATAGAAACGTTATAAGGCACTAATGGCTTGTTGCAATCCCTTAGAATCAGCAATTATAGCTTTAAGGTGGAATTCGATTCCGCCTTTAAGAAGATGGAATTGCAATATTCCTTTCCGCTTTTCATTAAAGAATTTTAACTAAATGGCTGTTTTTAATTTTATTTTTTATAAATGATATTTTTAGTAAATTCCAATATACATTAATTTATTTATGTTTTATTCCGATCTATATCCAAACAAAGAAATGGATTTCCCATTCTCTTATTGATTTCATTCCATTTTATTCCTTTGATTCCAATTCATTCCATTCTGAACAATTTCTATATACCAAATGGACATAAGTCCTTTTATTTTTAGTAGAATTAATATTTTAATAGCAAGCTTGAACTTCATATTTAGCTCGATTAGCTTACGAGTCTTATTGAAATCTTTTGAACTCAAGTTAAGTTTAAATTTTAATCAATTTGAATCAAGTTTAAGTATTAATATTATTTTAATTAAAATTATTTCTTTTAATAATTTGAACCTAAACAAGTTTTACTGGGTTAAGTTTCAGTTTATGTAATGTTACATTGAGCCAAAATAGAGCTTAGACTTTTAAGCTCGATCAACCTTGACTTAAGTTCGAGATTTAAAATTTTGAGTTGAGCTTAATACTGTATCATCTCCACTTGACTTGTTGCAACCCCTATCTTTTTGACAGTACTATTCAATCAATCACCTAACTATTAAAAGAAAATAAAATAAAATAAAAATAGTAAATGAAATATTAAATATTTCAATGATGTGTTCATGGTTGAGTTTGATTTGAGGAATTTAACAATCATGCAAAATCAGTCCCTTTAAAAGAAGTATGGGACTATTTTTATCACATTAAGAAAACATTTTGAGTGATTAGAAAGTGTCGCATGAGCTGATTTATTATGCAGGTAATGATTGGCTCCGTGCAAACACAAAAAAAGTAACCAGAGGTGCACTAGAGGGTTGTTCGATGTAGTCATTCCAATATTTTAGTTAGTTCGTGGGTCTCCTTTTACTAGAAGAATATTCACTAAGATAAAAAAAAAAAAGAAAAAATTTCTCTCTCCCTTCCTTTAAAAGGAGGAGGAGGAGAAGTAGATGGAGAGGGTATTTATAGTTTGTGGTCATACTAGAGTGGGGTCCGTTGAGTTTTTTCTGTTAAGGCAAATTTCCATCAAGTATCTAACCTGAGACCTGAGGTGAAGGGGTTACAGCTGAGTGGAGAGCAACCAAGCTAGTGATGTGTTCCCCTCCAGGTCAGGACGATGGAGATCTTTCAGAGTTGGGTCCAAGGTTGAGCTCCCGAGCTCTCCTCGTGGTCAAGGTGGTCGATGAACTTAGTCTCCCTTCGTCGAGATATGGCTTTGAGGCATAGTTGCCTATAGGCTCTCCTAGAGTTGGTGGTCTTGATAACCTTCTAGACCCTCTAGTGCATGCTCAGGCGATAGCGAGCTGAGTAGGCCTCGCACTATGTTCCTTTGTCAATAGAAAGAAAAGAGTATTAGAAGAAGTAAGAGGATTTTTTTTCAATGTACTTAAGCAATAAAAGGAAGGAAACTAAAGAGAATTTGAATTATTACATAATGTAAAATTATTAATATATTCATTATTGACGATTAATCATCGTAAAACAATATTACAAAATACTAATGGCAAAACCTTTTTTTTTTTCTCTTTTTAAGAAAACTTTTTTGAATGAGTTTTAGATAATTATGAAGTGACTAGTGACTAGAGAGTAGTTAGAAAGAAAACAATATGAGAAGAAAATAAGATAACTTCTTATTTTAATTTTTAATGTATATAAGCCACAAAGGAAAGAAAATAAAGAGAATATCAATTATTACTAAAATAGAATAAGGTATAATGTTAAATTATTAATGTATTTATTATTTTGTAAATATATTTATTACTTTCCAAAATAAGGTGCAGAGAACTATTTCCTTCTTCAACTTTTTATTCATTGTTTAATAATCCCTTTCAATTTTCCTCTACTCTCTCCTCTTCCTCTTATCTTCTTCCCAGTCAATTGTGAAGTTAAACTTGTTGAGGAGAGAGAAATTTTATGATGGACGACTTCTTACCTTGTATTGCACTACTCATATGTATTCAATTCACGTAGGTTTAAGTTGGGATAGTATCAAAATCACTACTAACACTTTTTAGTTATTTATTTTTTTACACATGAAATTCATAATTGTTAAATATCATATTAAATCAAACTTTTCTTTATGAAATCTACCATCCAACTTCATGGTATTTAAGCTTGAACTATGAGACCCAATCTACATATCTTCTTAGAGTAACAAATTTAACAAGTAAAAATTTGATTTAGTGGGATATTTAATAATATCAAAATTTCATACATAGAATATAATAGATAAAGGTACGGTTAGGTATAAAAATTAGCAATTTCAAATTTTGGATATGATATATAAAGTGTAAATTACACTAGAAAGTATCAATGTTTAAGAGTAAGTTCATTTAGAAAATCAATGTTTCGATTTGTTATGAAGAGGAATCAATGTTTCGCATTGTGAATCAAATAAGGTTTTAAAGTTTTAAAATTTCATTTAAGGTATTAACGTTTGAAAAAGTTCTCAATTAAGTTTCCATAATTTTCGTCAAAGGTAAATTATTAATACGTTATTTGAGTCACTTTATCAAATATTCATTCATCTTTTTAACCACTTAAAATATTAATAATTTAAATGAATCTATTCTCAAAATGTTGATTTTTTTATTCTTCTTTTTAAACATTTATAATGTTGATACCTTAAATAAATTAACCTTCAAATATTAATATCTTTCACTATAATCTATCCGATATCTAAAACATACCCCATATTTACAATTGGAATGTTCACATTATCTAATATAAGTTTGACTAGAAAGCATTCGGGCACATAATTTTTATATGCATAAATAGTGCTTGATTGACTGTATCATGCAAAATGGGCCACGCATCCTAAATGCATCTCGTCTGATAGTATAATTAAGAAGCCAATTGAGAGTACTTGACTCTATTTCAAATATTTCCAATAACTATGGTTAAACAATCTTGATTTTATTTCATGCATACAATATTACAGAAGCTACACATAAAATAAAATTTAAGAATGAACTTTGAAACAAAAAGCACTATGTAAAAAGTCACGTGTGTATCATTTTTTATCAAATACTAGAAAAGACAAAGACATCCATGCATAACTATAAATACTATATAGATGAAGAAGCAAATACACAAATAAGATAGATGACATCAAAGTCATAGTAAATATTAGGGTGAAGCACGTATCTATCAAATTTATAGAAAAAATAATACAAATATAAATTATACAAAAATAATTATGCAAATACCAATAAAAATCATATATTGAAGAGGTTTCATAAATTTACATATGAAACACCCTTCGAAGATGCGATTTCATCAAAACTTATATAAGGCATTTTATATTATTTTAATATAAATCACATCGTGAAAAAGTGATTCATCTATTTTGTAGGTGAATCGTATCTTAACCAGACGTTTCATATTTGTTAATGAATCACATCTTCAAGATTCACGTATAAATTTGTAAAACGTCCATTAAAGATGCGATTTTGCATCGATATTTGGGTAATTAATTTTATGTAATTAGTATTTGAGTAATTTTTATTTGAGCGGTCCCTAATCATACAATTTCCTCGTAAATATTAATATTAAAAAAAAGAAAAAAGAAAAAACACAAACAAACAAAGGCTAAATCATCGTTCTTACAGCAAAACAAAAAGGCACATGTCGTCAAACTTGTTGAGAGAACTGTCCCAAATTCATCTGATTCTGCAACTGCAATCCGCAAGACCTAGAGTTGGGATTCCAGGACAAGAGATCTTTTGGAACAATTGGATTTAATAAGGTTGTACCGATTTCAATTAGTATATCTGCAAGTTCTGTTGCGCTCTTCAATACTGACTCTTTCTGTTCGGGTGATTTGGCCTCCAAAAATGGTCGTATCTCTTCGGGCAATCTGGCTTTCTTAACGTCAACACCCAAATCATTAACATAAATTTTGAAGGTTGTAGCACATGCTAGCCAATGTTCCATCTCACTTTTCCTCTCTCTCCCCAGCACTTGGACTCCTTTTTCTGTCTCTTCTTATTTCTTTTTCCATCCCTTCAACACGACCAACCTAAGTGAGGAAACTTACGACTTCCTCTTTTTTTTTTATCGTATTCGGACTTCATTATACGAAACTTGCCACATAAGTTTTCATATAGACGTCATCACTTGAAGCATCAGTAAGGTGATATCTAACAGCTGCCAACAGCTCCTTCCTATCCTCCTCGTTAAGTTGATGACATGCGCTCCTTGTACAAAACTAGATTTGTATCTATTTCAAGGTAAAGATTCCACATATCAGAATCAAAACCTGGTGGACACGGAGGTGGAAGTTCATCAAATCCGGAAGACCTAGACTCTAGATTCCAGGACCAGAGATCCGTCCGCACAATCGGATTTAATAAAGTTTCACCCGTTACAATCAGTATATCTCCCACTTTTATCAATTCTTCAATACGCTTCAACAGTGACTGTTGATGTTTGGGTGATTTGGCTTCCAACAATAGCTGTATCTCTTCGGGTGATTTGGCTTTCTCAACTTTAAGACCCAAACCATTAACAGAAAATCTGAAGTGTGTAGCATAATTAAGCCAACGCTTCATCTCATGATTCCTTTTGTCCTCTAACATTTGGACTCCTTCTATCTCTCTGCTTAATAGTTTTTCCATCTCTGCAACCCAATGATACAGAGAGCGAAGCCGAAAGTAAGGATTGCTATGGTAGCAGTGACTACTTAATTTATTCCATGATTACCACCATGACCATTGCTATAGGCAACTCTAGTTGTAGAACATGCAAATTCCAAACAAGCCAATAGCCTCGTCCTTTCTTCCTCATCGGTTGATGAAATGTACTCCCTATACATAGAATAATTGTTCAGTCTATCTATATTTACATAAAACGTCCACGAATCATGATCAAAACCTGGTGAGAGTAAAGGTTGTTCCTAAGGTTGAGATCTTGGCGGACTTGCTAACAGTTGCAATACAAAGACAACTGAGATAGATTGTTTATGATCAACGGCAATTGAGGACGAGGAGGTCTTGAATCACCCATACCCATTTTAGGTTGGGAGGATTGCCCTTGGTGTATGGTGGTAGTCACAACATTGTTTCATCAGCTCCATCATCATTTGTGTTTGGTACATCAGTTTGTTGGTCTACTAAGCAGAGTGCACATTTCTTGTGGAACCGTCATGGATTCATCCAAGTTTCTGGTGGAGTGCGGATCAAATCAGACAGAAATAGAAGAGTCTTGCTCCGAATGTGAGTTGCAAATCTCTTTCTCCAAGTTTTTTCTAGATTTTGCGAACTCCGCATGTTCCTTCCAGAGACAGAAATGCTCTCGCCCTTAGCATCACAAGAATTCGAGCACCTAGTTGAGGCATTTCGGCTTTAGTTGGACTGCTTCCTCTATCTGATGCCCACTTTCTTTTCTTGCTTCCTTTATTCCTGGTAGACTGCATTCTGCATCCTCACGTCAGATGAGGCACCTCCTTCACAGCCTGCAATGCCCATATCTGGAACACTGGGGTGATGTTCCCTGTTTGGGCGAACATTAGAACCTACAGCTGTTGATGAAGTAGTTTCTATAATTCCTAAGTTGTTCAAGCTGTCATATTCTTCTTCTGGCTGCTGTGTCCTTCTATGTCCATTGAAATTACAGCTCTTGATGGATCGACTGCAGCTCCATCTTGTGAAGGATGCATGTCTCGATCCTTCATGAGATCAAATTCAGCATGAGGATTATATATTGAATCATCATAAACATGTTCTTGCCCTAAGTGGGAAGGATGGTTGAGTAGAATCGCATTGGGAGGATTGCCATGTTGGTATGGTGTTAATTTCTGACCTCCATCATTGTGACCTCCAGCAAAGCTCCTGGGTTTGTGTGTTTCGTCCCAGGGATAATATTGCTGGTTGAGCAATTAGCTCAAGCCTTCTTGCAAGCTGTCCCTTCTGCAGGATGTTTTTCCATATATGGGTAAGGCCTTGCATCCCGCCTATTATATTTAGTAAATGTGTCCTTCGATTGGGGGGTCCTGAGCCGTATAGCCACATTTTGTGCAGTCCATTTAATATTTCCATCCTGATATCTCACAAATTCCAACAGTATCCTTTTGCTGGGAGTGACACGTTGGCCTGTTGTAAGAAACATTAAGTAGCAATTCAGACGATATGGTGAAGGCAGTTGAGAAAAGAAATCTACTTTGTTGTGGCATTGCTGGTGGGTTGTTATTGGACAGGAGAAAACTTAAATACGCAAAGTATCCTGTGTACTATTGACATCTTATATAAGATGCATTGGCCCATGATTGCCTCATGTAAGAATTCCTAGAATCAGGTCACTCAGTGATTTAGAATCTGTGTATGTATGCGAGTGTAAAATATTTCTCTAGCCAAGAAAGAGGTAATCTCTAAGAAAATATCTCATCAACTTGATAACAGAGTCACGAACAGAAGACGTACCATAGTTTCAGGTTCCGGGTAAACGAGCAACACAACCTTAAGTATTGAGGGATCTACTGCAAATTCCATGACGGAAACGAAAGCCATGTCAGTGTGGTAAATAGACATTGATAACATTCAATAAGTTTCTTTAGTTTACATTTTCTATGAATTTGGGGATATATACCCCAGCTGCTATTACAAACGCCCAAAAAAAAAAAATCACATTTCATTTCTCATTTTATTTTATTATTATTAATATTTTAATGGGGAATGTCCCCGGCTCACAGCTGGCTAGCATTGGCATGGGACAGTAACACACTCATGGTCATTGAATGTCCTTGTGAATTTTATTTATTTTTGCTGACAACCTCTGTTAGACTCGGTACGAATTCCAAGCCCAGCCCACTGTCTTCAACTACTTACCCTAATTTCCAACCCCGATTATCACCTACTGCTTGAAACAATTCCAAGCTAAGAAACCCTAATCTTCTTATTATTATTTCATGTTTTCCCTTGCCGCAATCCCTAACTAATTTCTTTGATGTTCTTGTTATTCAGGTATGTAAAGGTAGTTTCGAGTATACCAGACTCCTAACAACCCAGATCTAGGATGAAATGATTCGGTGATCCCTTTTCTTTTCATTTCATGTATCATTTATACAGGTTTCAGTTCGTGTGATACAGTTACAGTTGTATTTCTGTTACAATGAGCTGTTATATTTCTGTTACAATCACTATGTTTTTCTAATTACAAGCTATTTTTGGGTATTTTCATACAAGTCCTTGACAGATCTAGTCTTTATTATCTTGTTATGTATCCCGTCTGTAACAGCTTTCTCCCGTTCTTGAGAAACAACCTTGTCTAGAGGTTGTATGTAGGATAAAGTGTTTGAAAATGAACAACGTCTTCACAAGTGAGTCTGGATGTACTTTCATTGAACCAAAATCTGTGGGACTTCTTTATCATTCCGCATGATAACCCTAGAGTCCAAAACGACCAAGGGTT
This sequence comes from Combretum micranthum, assembly GCA_024138025.1. Lineage (NCBI taxonomy): Eukaryota > Viridiplantae > Streptophyta > Magnoliopsida > Myrtales > Combretaceae > Combretum > Combretum micranthum. The sequence continues at coordinate 93,918 of JAMXBD010002229.1, forward strand.
CCAAAAGGGCTGGTTGTGATATGAATTAGGTGGTAAAGCCAGAGATGGAAAAATTGAACATGAGCAGGTTTTAAAACCGAAACATGAAAAACATTGTGGATTTTAGAGTTGGCAGGTAGTTCAATCACATAAGCACATAAAATCTTTTGGACAGCTTGTGAAAGCCAACAGAAACAAAGCTTTGTCTCTAAGGCTGGAGCTTAATATAAACAAAGTCTCCTTCCGAAACTGTAAATCAATCTATGTTTATCAGCTTGCACCTTCATTCTCTACTGTGCTCTTAACAAATTAGCTTTCAAGAAGCTAATAACTCATCTCGAGTAGCTAAATCTGTGTCCACAGCATCCAATTGGATTGACCCCTAGCGTACATAGGTGTATAGGAGGGTGCCTACCATAAAATTGCCTAAAAGGGTATAGTTTGTATGCCTTCATGAAATGAGCAATTATATGAAAATTCAGCCAAGCTAAAAACCTACACCAATCATGGGGTCTGTCCATACAAAAACATTTGAGGTACTGTTGTAAAACTCGATTAATCACCTCAGTCTGGCCATCTCTAAGGGTGATAAGTAGAGTTCATACACAATCTTGTCCCACTCAATTGAAACAACTCCTAAAACTTGCTGAGAAATATACTGTCCTTATTGAACAATCGTGAACGGAATCCATGTAATTTGACAACCATTGTCATGAATAATTGAGCCACCTTAGATGCATTATAATTGGTATCAAGTGCCCCAAAATGACAATACTTAGAAAGTCGATCTACCACAACCAAAATACAGTGGAACCCCTGAGACTTTGGCAATGATGTAATGAAATCCATGGAAATATCTTCCCAAATCTGTTCTGAGACTGGTAATGGGGCTAATAACCCAGATGGATGTCTAGTGACACTCTTTGTCTGTTGAAATGGGACATCCCTTAATAAAAAGCTCCACATCTTTCTTCATACCCTCCCAATAAAATTGGGAAGAAACGTTTATAGTCTTTGTGACCCTAAAATGTCCAGCTGAAGGAATGGCATGGAATTCATGCAATAATTTGTCACAGAAGAAGTGGGAACTAAAAATAGACGAGTGCCATAATACAATAGATCATTCTTCCAACTCAAGTCCCATTTCAGAGACTTGCTGTAACTTGTGGATGAGTGTTTGAAAATGAGAATTTCGTTGATATTCCTGTTTGAGGTCATCCACTAAACAAATGTGGTAGAGAAAAAGCCAGATAATGGTACATCTCCTCAAATTGTCTGGATAAAGATTCTGCCACCACATTTTCAGCCCCTGCCTTATAGATTATAGTATAGTGAAAGCCATAAGCTTAGTAAGATACCTATGTTGTTCAGGAGTTTGTATTACTTGGGTCAATAATTCCTTCAAACTTCAATGGTCTGTTTTAATAATGAAATGAAGAGATACTGCCTCCATTTTTTGACTACAGCCACCAATGCATGTAATTCCCTCACATAAGCTGATGCCTTTAACAGATGATGAGGCAATTTTTACTGAAAAATGCAATCGGGCGGTTGTCTTGCAAAAGCACAGCCTCATTCTATCCAAGCATCAGTCTCCAATATAACTTCTTAGAGAAATCTGGAAGTGCTAATATAGGAGCTGAAATTAAAACTTCCTTCAATTTCTTAAATGCTTGTGTTGTAGCATCGGACCATTGAAAACCATCCTTCTTCAGTAATTCTATAAGAGGATGTGCAATAGAAGCATAAGATTGAATAAATCTTCTATGATATTCCGAAAGTCCCAAAAAAGCCCGAAGTTGCTTAACAAAGTGGGTATGACCCAATTACGAATAGCAGCCACTTTATGAGGGTCTGGTTAGAATATGAGCAGTAACAATATGGCCTAAATACTCAATAGAATCGTGGCCAAAAGCACACTTAGATTTTTTACAAAAAGGGTATTGTCAGCAAGTATTTTCAATACCAAATCTAGGTGTGCAACATGAGAGTCCAAAGTCTTACTATAAATGAGTATATCATAAAAAAACAATGACAAACTTAATAAGTAAGGCTTGAAAATTCTATTCGTCATAGATTGAAATGTTGTTGGTGCATTACTCAAGCCAAATGGCATAACCAAAAACTCATAATAGCCTTCATGTGTGAGAAAAGCAGTCTTTTCCACATCCTCTTGGCCATTCTAATCTGATGATAGCCAGCAGAAGGTCCAATTTAGAGAAAACAGTCGCCCCATGCAACTCATGCAATAGTTCATCAATGGTTGGAATTGGGAATTCATCCTTTATAGTAGCATGGTTTAATGCTCTATAATTCACACAAAATCGCCAAGAGCCATCTTTCTTTTTAACCAGTAAAAGGTGAGGAGTATGGGCTAGTACTATGCTAGATGAATCCTGTTCCAGCATTTCCTTAACCTGTTTTTCAATCTCAGCCTTTTGAAAGTGGGGATAACGGTATGGTTTGACATAATTGCTGAGGCACCATTAACTAGATGAATGCGATGTTGAATCTCTCTAAACGATGGCAAGGATGAGGGTGGCTCGAAAATCTGAGAGTATTTGCCTAAACATTGTCAAACGATGTGTATTGGTGAATTCCTCTGTTGAAATGTCCTTCTGAGCTAAAAGTTAAAAAAGTAACCACTACATCAACCTCAAACAACGTTTTATAATATTAGGCACTAATTTTTCTAGCATGTATATTTCAAGTTTAGTTTTGTTATCTTTTAAGTACCATGTTTGTTGGTGCTATCATATGTGTTTATATAAAGTTATCTACACTTAATTGAGTAGTTTTTGTAATGTTTTGTATTTTTAATAGGTTAAGCATGTTTTTCCACAAACTCTTTCTTTTTGGACAACCTTAGATGTAAAGTTTTAATTATATACACGTCGGGTCTTTACAACTACTTATGTAAATTCGCTTGCAAAAACCATAGATTTACTTACTATAAATAAAACTTTAAATAAATAATGAAAATAAAGAATTTAATATTAAATTAGTTAGTAGTTACATACAACCAAAATTTAAGTTTTACCAATCATAATTCATACTCTCATTAATATATTTAGAGCAATTCTGATGATTAAAATAATATTTTTATTTAATGATGATTGACAATCTACAATTATTAAGATGTATTGCAAATTATTTACATTATTGGTTATGTTATTTCTGGCCAGGTTTTAATAAACTAATTCATATTATCTCTTTCCTATGATCTGATCAATGCGAAGCAAGTGTATCTATCACATGTAGTATAGGAATGAAATATAGGGTTGTATTCCTTAGGGATCTTGGCAAGTACAATTACTCACATTTTTCCTATTATCTAGCTATAAATTGAGTGAATAAATTATTAACTATTAATTACACTACAAACTAGCTACCTATTACTACTAAAGTTATGAACACATTTGGTTAAACTAAAATATCGCATTTGAGTAATTTAGCCCTTGCTTCATCGATGAATTAATAGATACTACAACATTATTATTGGTTGTGCCTTTCCTAACTGCGGGATTCCACCAAATCGATCAATATCTCTCTCGAGTCTATTGAACCATAATCTCAGCTTTATTCGAACTGGAATCTATTTCTAGTTAACAACCGACTAGAATTGCATTAGAAATATAATTCCAAGGGTAATTTCAATTACATATGCAGAAGGCTTCACAACCTATCTCTAGCATATGAGCAACTCTCCTTTATAGCTATATTATTCCATAGATAGATTTCTCAATTGCATCATATAGAAATCTGGTCTAATCCTATGTCGTGCACTACCTAGAATTAGAATGCTTTAACACACTATAGAGATTAGTGAAATCACAAATAATTGTCAATTAATCCATGTATGTACATGTTAAACACGATGTACAAGCCCTAATTACTACTCATGCATGATGCAAAGAAACAAAAAATGATTAATATAAAATAGAAAAAATCATGAGAGAAAACTCCATTTTCATAATACAATTGTTTGAACTTTTTCACAAACGATTAAAACAATCCATCTTCTCTTCCTTCTCTCTAAAAAATCTCTAAGGAGTATGCTATAACATGTTACAATGCAGATAGAAATATGAACAAGTACAATATTACAAAAAAAAAATTTAAATTGTAGTGGTTTGGTGTGTATAAAATGATTCAACTCTCTCTTGTGATGTTTTGATCTTGTATTTATATGTCTGGGTGATAAGACATGTCCAGTTGGCGTATCATCATCTCGGTTGGCTTTCATCCCTTTCAAAATTTCTTTTTAATCCAATTGGCATGAAAATATATCATAGGAAAATTGCCACCATGGCCATATTAGGGGCCATTATTTCTTCAAGGTATTAATATCCAATGCAGATCATGGCCGTGACGAGACTCGTGATCTCCTCGGGTCCAATCTCTGTGTACTAACACCCATAAACAAGCCTTCGTATACTACTGCAAATCACTGCCCTATTGGTCACAATCATTATGAAGGCCATGATATCTCTGTTTGTTTCCCGCCTCTTTAGATAACGATTGTATCAAGCGTGTTCACATGACTAGTGGAGATCACTGTCTAAGTTACAATTGTATTAGGTGCGCGATCTCCTCGTGCCCTCATTTTCTCCATGATCACGCCCGTAAATAGCTCCTCTAATATTCATCCAAGTCAATCATTGACCCTATCACAGGCGTGATCTAGCTTGGATGCTATTTCCACTTCAAATCCTATCTAAATCTAATTCAATTATTGATGCTTTGCCTTTTTACTCCTAAAATGGATATATATTTAAGCATTAAGCACCAGATTCCTAAACTTTAAGCATATTTAAAGGAAAATTAAAATAATTTAGCCGCAATTTCATAGAGTACACTTATAAATTATCATGTGTGAGTAGCTGGTTTATGCAGTAATGAACATTTTCATGTTCATTGTATATTTGTGCAAAAAATTATTGCATTTATGACAAATAAATTACATATAGAAATTATTTATAAAGGGAAAAAATATAGCACTATATATATTTGTTTAATTTTCATTCAAATTGTTTAAAATATATTAAAGTATATAATCTAAAAGAAAATAACTTTCTGAAAAATACAAAAAAAGGAAATAAAAGGGGAAAAAAAACTAAAATTAAGTTAGATTAAAATAAACATCAAGAACCAACCCCAAAAACCCTAAATTTAAACATATTAAATTGATTGCATTTTTAAGTTCATATAGAGAAAAAAGTGCAAAATTACAACTTTACTATTCTACATCGATTTATCAATTCTACTATGTAAAACCATGGGTCTACACGAGTTTACTTAAAAAATGATTTTGTATACAAGTTAAATCGAAATTTCTTCATCAACTTGTAAACTCTTAGAAATGTATAAGTTAACTCGTGAGTTTGACAACCATGAATACCACTAGTCATAGAGAAGGAGGTTCACTCTTCTTAGAGTGCTTGTACTATGCTCGACCATACTTTAGATTCCTATATTTACTCATATTTTAGGTGGACAATTAGTCTTCTTATCTTATCTATTTCCAATCCCATCATTCCCATTGGGAATTCCTTTTAACTTTGTCACAGTGCCACAAATGTTTTAGGAGGTTCAACTTGGATTGTGACACATTCATGTCCATCTTTTTCTCCATTTTTGAATATACTTGCACGTAATATGCAAACTGGCATGAAAATAAAGTCAACTTTTGCTTTGTTAAGAAGGGAAAGAGAAGGTGGACAAACTTGACAATTAGGGAGCATGATAGGGGGATCAAGTAAAGTAGAGGAGCTAACTCTAGAGTATAGGGAGCACATTGGTGAAACTAGTCTTTATAGTGAACCAAATGAACTAATTATCCTAAAACACACTGTGTTGATAGATGGTGTGTTAATTTGCTAGCCCTTCTCTCTGTAATACAGCTATTTTAATTTTATTAGCTTTGAGTCCTTTTTTTTTTTAATTTTCAACTCTATTGTTGTTGTTGTTATTACTGCTGCACCGTTTTGACTATAAATGGTTTAATAGGATTTTGCATGTTTTTCCATGTCCATAATGAGATATTGTATTGAATTTATAGAGAAAGATTACTTTGATGATAATATTAAAGGATTTTTTGAGAGAGAGTTGGGTTCAGCATAGGGCAGATTGCTATTCTCAACTTGAAACCATGTTTTTAATGTCATTATCCTCCTAGTTCCTAGTGGCCTCCTAATGAAACTGAAAAGTAAAATGAAGAATGGATGTATCTATTTAGTAAGTTAAATTATATCCTATATGGTAGTAAGATGAGATTGGTTTATTATTAATAAAAATACTATTAAAAATGACATATGATTGCTGCATCAAAATATATAAATCTTGAGTGATTTGGCTAACATTGAGTGTCTAATTTTAGGTTTTTGCATTGCCACCATTTCTTCCTATACCGCTATTGTTGTTTCAATCCCCTACTACCTTTCAATTTGTGTCAACCTTTAGGCTTTGAAAGCTTGAGAGGTGTATTATTAGCTTTTACAATTGTAGGATTAGTTATAGTTGGGGGAATGTATAGTGTTATTTATGCCTTTTAGTAGGGCAATTAAGAGCAATTCAATCAATGGTGTAATTCTAATGGTGGCCTATTATGATGATCTCTACTCTCATGCATTATACCTCTAGAGCAAATAGATGTTAGAGTAGTACTTTGAAATATGCTAATAGGGAAGAGATTTCACTTGTAAAGGTTACAATTGCCTCTAATAAATTTTCCATTTAAAAAAAACTCAGTGTTGGCCGATTACATGCTATTTACCTAGGTAAATGGTTTGATAAAAGGGAGTCAGCCATGAAAAGAGTCAATATTAGTTTAGGAATCAATTTATATAAGACAAATAAGAGATATATTAAGAATTCATTCCAAAACTTGGTGAGTTGTTGGTTATTGTGAAGAGAACAACGAGAAGCTTTTATTTTATAATTACATGAAAAAATGGAACATTATATTGATCTCTATTGTAGCTACAATACTGATAAAAGTTTAGTTTAGTGAATTCATGGAAAGCAAGGATAAGATTGTGTTAGATGGTTCTAGGGAAATAGATTATTTGCGTAATCAAGTTATGTTGTTGATAATTCTTAGAGATGTCAAGTCTTGAGACATACTAACTGACACATATTAAACTGTTTAAATGTATAATTTCAATTATCATAATGTGTAGTCCTCTCAAGTATAGATCACTACATTCACTTCCATCGGTACATGTGGATACATTGATGAGTATAATGGGTAATCCCTAAAGTACATTAATTACTCTAGACTTTATTGTTGGACAACATTGGTTTTTAGTATAATTGATATTATTTTATTCTTTTCCTTCTTTTCATTGGCTAACTACTTTTACTTACTGCTATGTTATTACTCTTCATTCAAGTTTAATGTTTTATATATTTCCAAGTTAAACGTTAGCTAAATAAGTCAAGATCTATATATTTTGATGTAAAGAATTTACCACAATACCGCTTATCCAGTGAGCACCCTATCTCTCTCTCTCCCCCTCTCTTCTCTCTCTTGATAATACCTACATATGCATTTTATAATCAAACGCAAACTCCATAAAATGTTGGAGGTTTAGTAAGTTAAAATATATCTAAAATGGGTTAAGCTTGTGTTGATTTTACCTGGTATATTAGACTTAATAGAATTACATTATTATATCTTTATTAATAACAATTCAATCCATTCAATGAATAAAATGAGATTGATTAATTAGCTAATAAAACTACTTATTGTTGTATCGAAATGTACAATTGTTGACTAATGAACACTAAAGTTGGTAAAAGGAAAGGGTTGAATAACGGACAAATGGGATTATTACAACTTATTCATTGAATGTGAATATTATTTATGAAAATGTTCTAGCTTCTCTACTCTTGACCTATTTCACTTTTTGAGAAAACGTTGTGTCCACATCCAAAACATTGATTTTTAAAGATTATTCATATAATTTATGCATTGTTTTACATTTTGTACACACTTACTACTTTTAGTAATAACTACTACCTTAATATGGTATATTATCACTTTATATTTAAGTTGAATATACAACTTTTTCGCTACCCTTTGTAAAGCCAATCAAACCCTAATATGTTTTAACTGTCTCCAAAAATCAAAAAGAAAAAGAAAATAATTGGAAAAATATGCAATTAGGTACCTAAACTTTAAAATTGCATCTAGTAATTATATATAGGGATAATGTCACAAATGGTGCTTGAACTTTGGTAAATAATGCAATTAGGTACTTAAAATTTGCAATTGATCATTTAGTACATCGACTTTGAAACTGATCAATTTAGTACTTAAAAAACTTTGAATTTGATCAATTTAATACGTAAAAGAACTTGACGGAGGTACTATTAGAGTCATGAAAAGTTTTTTCATATATTAATTGATCAGTTTCAGAACGAAGTTACAAAATTGATCAATTTTAAAGTCTAAGTGTCTAATTGCACCTTTTGTCGAAGTTCATGTACTATTTATGATTTAACCCTTATATATAAATAATAAAAATACTAAAGATTGAAAATCGGATAATGTTAATATAAATGCCTAAGTAAGTAAAAGGTAATATTAAGCCCTATTTTAATATGCCAAGAAAGTATAGTGGCTTGACGAGCTATTATAACATTATTAATACCACAAATCGAATTTGCTAATTATAATTATCTTATAATTATACTATCCAATTGGATTTAATGGGTTAATGTCACAAATGGTACCTAAAATTTGACAAAATATACAATTAGGTCCTTATAGTTTGAAATTGATCAATTTAGTACCTAAACTTTAAAATTCACAAATTTAGTACTTTAAAGAACTTTTTGTGCACATTAATAATACCTCAATCAAGTTTTTTAAGTATTAAATTGATCAATTTCAAAGTTTTTTAGGTATCAAATTGATCAGTTTTAAAGTTTAGATACTAAATTAATCATCTTCAAAGTTTAGGTACCTATTTATATATTTTGCCAAGATTCAAGTACTATTTGTGACATTATCCCCAAATTTAATTAAGGAGAGTGTCTTTTTAGGATTAAATTATTCAAAGTATTTAATATTGAATTTAGATATAGTATCATTATTTTAGGGTTTTCATAGTATATATTAGAATTATTAAAAGTGGTCCTTAAAATTAGTGTTTATAATTTTATTGGTTCATGGAATAATCTCTCAAAATCTAATTTCTCTAAACTCACATAATTGTGTGTGAGTGTATTAATGTGATCATAAGCACATAAATATAACTTATGTATATAAATTATAATAATATTTGAAAGTAGTCGAATGATTAAGATAAAATATAACTATAATTTGTATAGAGGATACTTTCAATGTAAGTAGCATGATATTTATAACTTTCGTGTACACTATTTGAGCAATAGCATTGGTATATATTCATATAACAAGTTCATTATACTTATTTGCAAATAATTGTATATACAATTATATAAGCTTTTAAAAAGTTGCAATGTTAGATTTCTAAACCTTAACTTAAAATTATAGTCTAGACATAAAATACCTTGTTATATGCATAGGTCTAGTATGCAATACAATTATGAAGGCCTTCATGTAACGACCTATAACTCTACCTGCCGAGGTATTGTTCGCTTTAATAAGATACCACATGATTTTGTTAGTGGTGTCGGATGCTTAATTCTTAGGAGATTGCCTATCTTGATAGTACTCTCTACCAAGAATACTTCATTTTAGACTTATGATGAATTCCAAGCCATTACATCACAAGGAGTCTCGATAATTAAAGTTCTATACCTTATATTTGAGGGATATCACATTTTTCCTCGTTTACAAAACTAACGTCCTCATCACTTTCATTACACAAGTCAAAAACCACACTAAACAGAAAGGAAACTAAAGGTGCCCCATGTAGACTCAAAAAGTACCCCTACTTTATGGTACTTTGCCATATATAACACTTAGCTCCATCACTTCTGGCTGGCTAATTACTCTGATACAACCTATAACGACCCATAACTCCACCAATCGAAATGTAGTCTACTTTGACAAGATCCAATATGGTTTTGTTCTTGGCGCTAACCACTTCTTCAAGTGATAACTATCAATATGTTCAAGATAGCATTGTTGGTTTGGAACCATGTAGGGTAAGTTCTCTTCCATTGCCAAGATTTTCAAGCTATTGAGGATGTTTTAGTAAAATGCATCCATCAACTGCTTGATGTCTCCAAATTTGTAGCTAAGTATCTTCATGTTCCACTTAGAAGATACAAAGTGACATTTTTTGGCAATCTTAATAATTAAAAAATATTTTTTCTTTAATGTTATTATTTTGAACTTTAATCCCAGCACAATTTAGTGTAATAGGAGTGAGATCTTATGTCATTCTCTATTATTTGGTCCATGTACTATAAGTAGAGTTGTGCAAACGGGTTATGCGGGCTAAAATTTTTAGCTTAGCCCGTCCCGCGTAGGTTGGTGCTTTATGTAGGCTAGCCCGAACCCTTAATATATATTTTTTATTAAAAATATTATAAGAAGTGAAATTGAAATTGAAATTTTTAATAATTTTAATATAGAATATATTTCTTTTTATCTCACAAATTACTTACATATTAATCCTAGATGATAATTGTGAATGGAAAAATTATAGACTTCTAGTTTGAAAATTTTTTATTTCAATCTAAAAGGATTTATTTTAACCAAGAGAAATTAGAATTCATTCTAATTTTTTTCTTTGGCATGGCAACGACAAATACATAATGGAAATTATCAATTGATTTGTGTTGCTTATTTTAAATAGAAGCATCTAAATATTAATAAATATAAAAGAAAAGGTATTGATGAAAGATTAAGGATATAATAAATATAAAAGTTAAAAGTTTAAACAGGATTAAGGATATAATAAATATAAAAGTTAAAAGTTTAAAACAACACTCTCATAAAAATTTCGTAATTATCATTCAGCAACTAAATAATAAAAAAACGAAATGAAGGTGAAATAAAGATATAATGTATTATTTTTTTTTTATAATATTTATATTTTTTTTTTTTTTTATGTTTTTTAAGTGCGGGTTTGCGAACCAACCCAACCTGCAACGGGTTAGCCCGCTTCAACCCACAGGCTATGTGGGACGGCCATTTTTGGTCCGCACATTAAACGGGCTAAAATTTTTAGCCTAATCTGCATTTTTTTGCGGTTTATGTGGATTGGCTCGTATAACCCGCTCCGCATGTATAGCTCTAACTATAAGTAAAAAATAAAATGGTGCATGCCGAAAGTTGTTTATGTGATAAAAATATAACTTTTATGAATATTACATTAAATTGGTCTTTCTTTCTTTTCTTTTTTTTTTCTCCCTCCTACGCAAAGAACTATACCATATAAGAAAAATGAATGGGAAAAAAATGACTGACAACGGTCAACGTGCTGAAGACCCGGCCTCGTGATCTAACGGCTCTGGATCCGTTATAACTCTCCATCGACAAGTTGAGGCCAGATCTCCAAACTTTTAGACCCATGACTTTGGTTGGGGTGATTTTAATCCATTGCCCCATCTTAATAGATATAATAGATATGATGATATGGATCACATTAGACCATAGGGTTTAATTTAACTATTCATAATTTACTGAAGAAGGGTTGTGAGAGTTCTTACTTATAATGACGCTTTCAAATATTTCCAATAACTATATTTACAACAATCTTGATTTTGTTTCATGCACATAAGCATCAACTTGAAAACAAAAGGCACAAAAATACTATGTAGATGAAACACAATCGTCAAATGAAGCAAATCCACCGACAAAATAGATGGCATCAGTTTCACAGGGCACAGCCAATAATTTGAAAAAACAAAACCCAAAAGAAAAGAGAAAAAAAGGGAGGGGGGGGGGGGTAATTTATCCTTTCTTCCTGGAAAACACACAGCATGTCGTCAGACTTGTTCAGGGAACTGTGCTGGATTCATCTGATTATGCAACTGTGATTCCGCAAGACGTAGAGTTTCGGATTCCAGGACAAGAGATCTTTCGGAACAATCGGATTTAATAACTTTCTCCCCTTTCAACCAGTATATCTATCGCCACTTCTTTCAATTCTTCAATACTCTTCAACAGCGACTGTCTCTGTTCGGGTGATTTGGCTTCCAACAGTAACCGTATCTCTTCAAGTGATTTGGCTTTCTCAAGATTAATACCCAAATCATTAATATTCATTTTGAAGCATGCAGCATATACTACCAACGGTTCATCTCATCTTTCCTTTCTCTCCCCAACACTGGGACTTTCTTTTTCTGTCTCTCTTCTTATTTCTTTTTCCATCTCATCAACACACCACAACCGACCAACCCGAGTGAGAAAAACTTACGACCTTCCTTTTTGTCATAGTATTCGGACTTCATTACACGAAACTTGCCATATAAGTTTTCATAATGATATCTTCTGTTATCACTAGGAGCATCAGTAAGGTGATATCTAACAGCAAACATTACAGACTCCAAACAAGCCAGCAGCTCCTTCCTATCCTTCTCATCAGTTAATGACATGCACTCCTTATACAATACAATATTTGTATCTATTGCAAGGTAAAGATTCCAAAGATCAGAATCAAAATCTGGTGGACGTGGAGGTGGAAGTTCATTAGATCCACACGACCTAGATTTCAGATTCCAGGACAAGAGATCTTTCCGAACAATTGGATTTAATAAAATTATACCCTTTCCAATCAGTATATCTCCCACTTTTGTCAATTCTTCAATACGCTTCAACAATGACTGTCTCTGTTCGAGTGATTTGGCTTCCAACAGCTGCCGTATCTCTGCAGGTGATTTGGCTTTCTTAACGTTAAGACCCAAATCATTAACATTAATTTTGAAGTTTGCAACATATGCTAGCCAACGGTTCATCTCACCATTCCTTTCTGTCCCCAACATTTGGACCTCATTTTCATTCTCTCTTATTTTTACTTCAAGCATTTCAATAATACCATCCAGAATGGTGAACCTCCTTAACTTTGGAAGAGTTAGACGAACCCATCTTACATTATTATCAGGTTGGAAGGATTGCCCGTGATGTATGGTGCTAATCATCTCAGGACCCACAGCATTTGTTCCTTGAATTCCATCATCATATGTGTTTGGTACATAAGCTCTTTGTTGATCCTGACTAGGCAGTTGGCTCATTTCTGGTAGAACTGTCATGGATGCATCCGAGTTCCTGGTAGAGTGCGGATCAAATCAGAAACAGAAATAGCGGAGTTCTGTTCCAAACTGTCGAGTTGCAAATGATCCTCCAACAGATATTTCCAGATTTTGCAGACTCCACATGTTCCCTTCAGAGACAGAAATGCTCTCACACAGAGCAAGAGAATGATTCGAAGCACCTAGTTGAGGCATTTCGGCTTCAGTCGGATCACTTCCACTGGTTCCACTGCCTAATGCACACTTCCTTTTCTTGTTCCCTTTTTCCTGGCCGACTGCGTTCTGCATTCTTATCCTCACGTCAGGTGAGGCAACTCCTTCGCGGCATGCAATGCCCAAATATGGAACATTGGGGTGATGTTCCCTGTTTGGGCAAACATCAGAACTTACAGCTCTTGATGAAGTACTTTCTATATTTACCAAGGTGTTCGAGCTGTCATAATCTTCTCCTGTTTGTTGCAGTTGCTGTCCTTCTAGGTCCATTGAATTTACAGCTCTTGGTGGATCGACTGTAGCTCCATCTTGCGAAGGATGCATGTCTTGATTCCTAAGATCAAAGACAAATTCAGAAGAATATGTAGAACCACTCGCACACAGGTGCATGCCTCCTTGTGGGAAGGGGGGTTGAGTAGAATCGGGTTCAACTCCATCGTTGATATCCTCCAGAAAAGCTCCTGGGCTGAATGTTTCATCTTCACCGGGGATACCTAGCTGCTCTGGTTGAGAATTTGGCCCAAGCCTTCTTTTAAGTTTCTCCCTCTCCTGAGCATCCTCCATACCTGGGCAAAGACTCACACCCTTGTCTTTTATCCTTAGTAAATGTGCCATGATTCGGTTGGGGCGTCCCATGCTCACATGGCCACATTTTGTGCAAATCCAAGGGCCTTTAGTATTTCCATCCTGATATGTCACGTATTCCAATAATATCTTCTTTTGTTGAGGAGTGATGCGGTTGGCCTGTAAGAAACATCAAGCGGGATATTCAGACGATATGGTGAAGGCTATTGAATTAAGAAATCTACTTTATTGGACAGGGAACAAACTTAATTACACAAGGTATCCTGTGTACTACTGACATCTTATATAAGATGCATTGGCCCAAGATTGCTTGTATAAGAATTTCTAGAGTCATGAGCAGAAGACGTACCATAATTTCAGGTTCCAGGTAAAACAAACCAACACAGCCTTGAAATATTTAGGGATCTACTGCAAAATCCATGATGGAAACAAAAGCTATGTCAATGTAGTATATAGACATTAAAAAACATTCGATAAGTTTCTTTATTTTACATTTTCTAAGAAGTTGGGATTATATACCCCTGCTATTACAAAATCCAAAATTTAAAAAAAAAAAAAAAAGAAGAAAAAGCACTGTGCAAGCATATTGCTGCAAGGAGAAAGAGAACTACTATTAGATCAAGTGATGATTTTGCTTCGAGTGTCAAACTCTATGTTCCCTATGAATATTAGCATCAAAATTTGGCCTAACAATTAAAGCCTAATAAATAGAAGGGGGAAAAAATTAAATCAACGGCACTACCTCCCTGACCCCAATACTAGAAAAAAGATTCAATAGTACAGGAAAATGTCCGACACAGAGCCACTCGTGACACCCCTCGGTCTCCCACATGGTTCAAAGGGGGGTAGACGGTCGTATTATGATCGGATCCTCCATTTGCCCAAAAGAAGAAACGAAGAATTCTCTCATTCATTGTCATTATGTTTAAGAAACTCCAAAGATTCATAATAAAACTCATTCGGTTAGCTAGGGTAAGATATATACTACAAAAGAAACTGTTCTGGATACCGTTGACTTAAACAGTCAACATGTGCAGACCGATGAAGATTCCATCTAATTCAAATAGGTTTGGTTCAAATCGATATCATCCATGAAGCTAACTAGCTGAGGGAAAACTAAGTTGAAAATAAGTTCCATCCATGATCATGATCACCAACTTAAAAATAAATAAATAATAAAAAGAACAGACCTAAGTGGACAAAAGGGATGCTAGGATTTCAACTGAAAATTTAAGAATGATCAGAAGAGAATCAAAGACACCAACCTGAGCACAGTAGTTGTTGTTGCAGTGGTAATGTTGGAGCCCCAAATCTAAGTTTACCAGCAAAAAACAAAAAGAGAGGAAAGTTCAGAGCACGAGAGAGAGATTGTATGGTTTGGTTAAGACTGAAGCTGCACTTTAATTTATAGAAACGCGGTAAGGCACTAAGTCCTTTTATTTTTATTAGTATTAATATTTTAATGGGGAACGTCCGACGTCACCCGGCAAATAGCTGCCTAGCATAGCACAGTAACACTCTCATTGAACGTCCCTCGGAATTTTACTTTATTTATTTATGCCAAAGAGTGTCCCTCGGATTTAAATGGAAAATTTTTAATCTGGTGAGTCATAATCCTTATGAATACAACATATAATTTTTACATTTCTCATTCTCTCAATGTCGTATTTAGATCATTTCTTTTTTATTGTTAATCTTTCCTAAACCAAATCCCAAATAATGCTTTTTTTTCGCAAATGACGATCATGCTATCTATCTATTATTAGATTTGTAGACATGCTTATTATTATTATTATTATTAGGGGTGTGCACGGTATGGTTTGGTTCGGTTTGCACCTTGAACCGAGCTGTACCATATTTTACGGTTCAGTTTTTCTTTTAAATTCGAATCTAGACATATGGTTCAGTTTGTAAGTTTTTTGAACCGAAAAAAAAAAACGATTCGGTTTGTGGTTTGAATCGTTTTTATTTATAAAATAAAAAATATATTCTATCAAAAACTTTTATTAGATATTTCTTATCATTAATGCAAATATAGATAACAATATTTTAAATTAGTCATTTACCAAATAAACATGCAAAACTTATAAGAAGGAAGGGATTTCATTCATTATACAATTATAATTGTGACTAGTCTCATTTTTTTTAATTATCTTGAACTATAATGGTATACTAAACTTTAGCCCAATATAAGACATAAAATTTAATTCGTTGTAAACTTCTAACTAACATATTACCAATTATATAAATTAATAAGTAACTAAATAATAGAAGTAGATTAATTAGTAAAACAAATGGAAAATAAATATGCATGAGTTAGAATACTAGAGACTAGAATTTAAAATCTATCTTATTTATAGACAACATAATAATTAAAATATATTATGAAAAATCTAATTTTATTCTAATGAATAACATATATCTAAGTCACAAATTTTAAAAACAATTATTTTTTTATAAAATTTAAATACAATTAATTTAAAAAAAGTTAATTGTTTTTAAAATTTATGACTTATATATGTATCATTAATAAAACAATTAAGAGTAAAAATAATACGTTTAATTTTTTTAATATATAAAACAGTTTGGTTCGATTGGAACCATAGGGTTCGGTTCATGGTCCCGAATAGAGTCGCGAACCGTTTGCTCTTTACCGAAATCGAACCGCGAACTGAACTGTTTAAAAAAAGAACTAAAATTTCGGTTTTGTTCGATCAGATTTGGTTTGGTTCATGATTCGACCGGTTTTTTTGCACTGTCCTAATTATTCTTATTAGCAGCTCATATCATTTGATATATGTTAGCACAATCATTTATTAGTTGCCATTTAATTAAATTTGAATGTCAGTTTTTCATCTCTTTTATGGGATAATAATTAAGTGATATCACACAATAATAATAATAATAAAAGAAAAATCTTGATAACTCGAGATCAAATACTTCCATTGCTATGGGTGATTGTTAATGGTAAGTAAATATACACATTATCAGAGTCCAAATTTTGATCATGTTAATGATTGTGAAACATGTTAAATCACACCCTTTTAACATAGAACGCTCAACCATAGTCAAAAGGGTTTTGTAAAATTACATTATTTGAAATTTTAGACTGAAGCAACCAAATTCTAAAAACGAAAGGTAAATGGAAAACCAAATGGTAGTTTGGCTTTTGGCTTGGTTATTGGTGTAATGGAAAAAATAAAATACTATGTTTGAGGGCTATGGATTTTAAAATTCTAAAGAATTATTTAGGTTTAATGGGTTTTTAATGATTTTGAAAATAATAGTCGGTTAAAATTGATGTAATATCTGAAATATCCAAAAAATTTCTTACAAGTAAATAAAAATAAAAATATTAATAGCTAATAATAATTATTTTGGAACAAAATATGTATAATAAAAATAATCAATAGCAATAACAATATTCAATAAATATAATAGGAAAGTTTTTAAGAATAAATAAAGTAGCACAAAAATGGAATATAATATTTATGAGAACAAATAATTTAAAAAATGAAATATTAATAAATATGTGTCACCATGTCATAAAACATGCAAGTAGGGGTAAAAAAGACTTTAAGTAGAAACTTACTTGAACGATAAAAGCAATGAGAACATATGAGTAAATCATATCTCAAATGTACAATTTATACGTTTAAGGCATCCTACTCCTATGTAAAAGCCTTAGTTTCCTCTTTTCTCTTTTTCCTCATTCTAAAAACTTTTTCAATAAGTTTTACTCTAGAAACTCTCTATAAACTTCTTTTGCAAGAAAAACACAAACAACTCTCTCTCTCTTTAGGATTTAGAGATCTATACAAGAATAATCAAGAGAAAAGGTTAAGAACGATTTCCTAGTTTCCCCTAATCCTTTAATGACAATACTAATACAAAATTTATCATAGGAAAATCAAAATTCAAGGAAAGAGGAGGTATGCCTAAGAAACTTCTACAACAAGCAATCCCTTAATCAGTTGGTGGAAGTGGTAGTTTAAATGTGTTTTTACTCTTCATAGGTAAACAATCTAACTTATAATCTTTTATTCATGTGTTTATGTTGTTGTGATTGATGCTTGAATAATGAAATCATAGATTATATATTATTATATATATATAGATGTGGGAATAAATCATGATGATATGATTTGTAAATTATAGATCTAAGGATAAATTAAGATAAATAACATCAAATAAATATCTTAATGACGATTTAGGCTCAATGATTGAATGACGTGATCAAAGATTATATTTAGAGTTAGGTTGTACTCTAGTTTTTTTTATAGAAAGTGAAATATTAAAATTTATAGGAAATTATTTCTAATCAAATGAGTATGGGATGATGGTAAATAATATATATTCATATTCAAATTATGGAATTTTAAGACCAACAATAATTATTTTGGTTATAGGAAATAATTTAATAAAGCAGATATAAATAATTATTTCTAAGTTAATAATCAAAATAAGAAATTAGAGGAATCTTAAACATAATAGATAATATATAAAACTTAGACTTAAGATTTACTAATAGTTGATATAGTAGAAATGAATTATAGTTTTGGTGACTTAAAGCTTATTGAGATATCTTCTTATACAGATTCTTATTCTGTGGATCACTTGTTATCTGTTTGTGGCAGAATTTCCTACATGAGTATAGATACGTAGTGACTTAGGTGTTGCTTGCTAGGATACCTTCTTATACAGATTCAATGAGCTACATGTTTAGAGGCATTGGACATTGTTTTGTCTTTAATCTAAGTGTTTAGTATTTGTACTATAAAGTTTTTAATGTATTATTATTTATTATTACCTATGAAATTTAAATAAGGATTTCTTAATTTAAAATTTCTTAGAAACTCATTTAGTTAATGATAGCTTTTGCGTATAACGCTTAAGTGTTATACGTATTGGAACAGTTGGTGTTCTACACCATATTTGGGACTGATAATATCAAACATTTCCACTTAACCTTTTTTGTTTTTTCATTTATTTATGCTTCAATTAAAAGGGTATACAAAACCGATAAGATCTTAAGAAAGAGTTGTTAATGGAAGCTCATTATTCAAGTTACTTGATACACTCAAGGGGTAACAAGATGTGTCATGTTTTGAAGAGTTTGTATCGGTGGAACAACATAAAAAAAGAGATTAAAGAGCATATCTCTAGATGTTCCACTTGTTAGCAAATCAACACACAACACTCGAGATCAGTAGATAAATTACAACCTTTACTAGTGCCAGAATAGAAATAGAAACATATAAATATGGATTTTGTCGCGACATTATCAAAATTTTAGGTGATTGTAGATCGATTTATGAAATCAGCATATTTCTTATCAATATCAACTAGATGCAAATTCAAGAGACTTGCTAAATTATAATTCTAGTGTCTACAATATGAATGTGTGAAACATTATTTTGTTGTCTTAAAATCATTTAAAACATTCTATTTATCAAACAATCTATTTAATTAATTTTGTAATACAAATGATTTTTAAAAAGTTATAATTTCAATTTATATTACAAAAAATAACTACGTCTCATCTCTCATCATTCAACTTTTAAATTACTTATTCAGCAAATCTTTTTAAGAACCATTTTTTGTTATTTTCTATTAAAAAATTGTTAATAATGAACGCCCCCTTACTAGTCAAGAAACCAAATAAAAAGGGGAAAAAAAGGGAAATTATATACACTTTCATTTTCATAAAATTTAAACCCATTTAAGAAAATAGGATGAGTTCATTTAGCTATTATTATGTCCCATCAACAATCCTTATAAAATTATTTGCCTCATAAACTAGCATAAGTATATATAAATTTATGAAAATCTTTGTATGAAACGTAAAAGCCATCCCCTGCATGCGAATATAAATTTAAAATATAACATATATGTGAAAAATAATAAATTTACTGAAAATATTATCACAGTTAATATATTAATTATATTTATATATGTTTATAAATTGTTTTTATATATATTAAAGTTATTACAATCTAATATAAAATATTAATTTTATAAAATTATTGGCGACCTTTTTCACATTGGCCTGTAAAATCATGTCATTTAAAAAATTACTATTAAGTAATGTAAGGGTTACGATACTCGTCACTCTTTATAAAATATTCCATAAATTAAGCAAAGGCTAAATAATAAATCGCTCGAAACCATAGTTTCCTTATTTATTTTACTTTACCTTCTTTTCTTAAAAAATAAATAAATAAATAAGTAAGGAAAGAAAATCTTGCTCTCTAAGAAACACATATATATTACTAGTATATAAAAAACTTCTGATAACTTTTTCATTATCTTCTTACGAGATTTTGGAGAAACCATAGGGACACTTGAAACCCATAGAGAAACAATAACCTTGTGGAAAGGTTATTGGTAAACTATTAAGTGGTTGATATTAATCAAGGACATTCTTTAATAAGAAATCAATGAAAATGAAGAATGAGATCAAGATATTATCGAAGGTAATCTTGTGTTATAAAAATTTTGATATTATCATAGAGAGATCTCTTATAAATATATGTATGATATCGTAAGAGATTTTAAACAAGAATTTGGAGGTTTCCTTGACATATAATTGTGACGATGAACCAAATTCTTGAATTAAGGTAAGGAACTCAATAGTCAATCTTATAAGACAAACTTATCCATGCAATTGGAGAAATTAGAATTTTGCTAAGAATCATCAAATTTGAATACTAAACCAATAATTAATTGGTAGTTAAATATGAATTTAGTAGAAAAAAAATGAAATTGATCTATAACCATGATGATGGAACCGGTTAAAAATTGAAATTTTACAGAAAAATGCACACAACACCCCCAGACTCTGTTGGAAAGGGAATAAAAGCAATTCAGAATGGAGAGATCGATTGTAGAAGACGACAAAATTGGACCAGAAGACTAACTAGCTAGCGGGTGATCATAGTTCGATTCGGAGGGTTCAACCGAATCAAACCGTATTCAAAACGGTTTGATTCAAATCTTTAATGAAGCGAACCACTTTACATGCGATTCAATTTGGTTTGATTTGCTTTGAACCAGCTTTAAAAGATTTAGATCTAATAAATAATATTAATGGCCGTTTAAGTTCGCAAGGGAAAAAAAAGATATTTAAATTGAGAAATGTTGCACAAAAATTAAAGTTACTTATCATTATATTAGGTCAGATATTTAAAATTTTCAAATACATATATTATCCCATTTTAAAAATATTTTTCAATGTGAATTTAAAATAAAATATATTTTTAATAAATCTATAATACCAACTAAGAAAATTATTCTTTCTGTTATTCCTTTATAACGTATTTAAATTTTTTTGTACTAATTAATTTAAAGTTTTAAATTATCCCAGTATTGTTAGTTGTAGATGTTGTAACTTAATATAAAACCTATTCCTTTAGATGTATTCCATGATAGAGTTAGAGTAATACAAGTCCTAATATGTAATGCTCAAGAGTTATAAATAAATAAAATAGCTCTTATTATTATTTATTTTTTGTTTAAGTAGTTGAGTTAGGATTCAAATAGTTTGGTTCGAGAGGTTTAACCGAACGAAACTGTAACCGTTGAGGCTCTTCCTCAATTAAACCAAAATATAAAAGAACCATATTTTACGATTCGGTTCTATATGATTTGATTCAACGGACGGCCCTACAACTAGCAGTATTCTAGCAGGCCAACTGCGGTTGATTGATCTTGGTGGGCCACTACTTTAGCCACCAACTCGGTCAATAATAATCACCTGGCCACTCATTTTAATTTTTCCGGGTACCAATATTGATCCGAAGGATTGCTACAACTATTTGTGCTATGATTTATATATGGAAGGTGAGGCTAGCAAAACAACAGAAGAGGACCTATTTAATTTTATTAGGCCGAATGCGACGAATCAGGATTTTCAATGCTAGACTTGATTGATACTTTGAGTTTTAATATATATACTATGCTTGAGGATCTATATAATAAGCTTGGTGGATTTATTACATTTGAGAATATTTTCGGAGTTATACTGTGATTCAAGAATGCTTTGTAAGTATTAATAACCACGTAGTCGTTAATTTTGATGGGATCGATCCTATCACTATCCAATGATTCACATCATATTCACTAAAATAATTAATATTTCAATTACTATATTTATTTTAACAGTTAGATAGTTGACTAGGCGGTTATATCAATGGAATCGTAGAAGAACCGTGATAGGATCGTAAAAGCATCCTAACTATGTGCATATGTGTTTGGTGTGGCTTTTTGTCTTGGGCATTACACATTATATAAATGATGTGTCTATCACATATGATTGAATAAAACAAAATTTATGAAGCATGAAACTCAAAAATTATGAGCAGATAAAAGGAATCCTAAACATCACTAATAACAGATACATTCAATAAAAGAAGAATAAATAACTTTAAAATATTACTCATAAACAAATATAAATGACTAGGGTTTGGAAAGTTGTATTTCATAATAGGTAGATGTTATTTCACTAGCAAAAGTTTAATAAAATATCACGTATCCAATTACTGTTTTTTATTATTATGATAACTGGAGAGGAGATTTTTAGCAAAGTATTTTCATGTTCCACTTAGCAAATACATAGTGACATTTTTCTAGATAATCTTAGTAACTGAAAAAATATATTTTCCTTTCATTTTATTATTTTAAACTTTAATCTCAACACAATTTTATGTAGTAAAAGTAAGATTTTATGTCATTCTCTACTATCTGGTCAATGAACTATAAGTAAAAATAAAATGGTGCGTGTTGAGAATTGTTTTATATGTGTTAAAAATGTAAGTTTATGAATTTTACATTAAATTGATTTTTTCCCCAATAAGGAGAAAATGAAGCGGGGAAAAAATGATTTACAACAGTCAACGAGTTGAAGACCCCGAACTTGTGGTCTAATAGGTCCTTGATCCATCACTAACCCGCTATTGATGAGTCGAGACCAGATCCAAATTTCTAGACTCATGACCTGGGTTGGGGCAATTACGACGCATTACCCCATCTAGATAGATATGATGGTTTGGATCAAACTATCCAAGATCATAAGGGTTAGTTACGCATATAACATAAAACAAGATTCTATTTTCATCTACTTGAAAAGCATATTGAGAGATCTCTTTGAGACTATTTAAAACATTTCCGTGCCCTATATTTAAAATTGTCTTGATTTTATTTTCATGCACATAATATTATAAAAGCTACATCTAGAATAAATGTTAAGCATCAATTGAAAACAAAAACCACATAAATAATCTCTATATATATAGAGAGATGAAACACAACCCGTCAAAGGAAGCAAATCCACGGACAAGATAGATGGCACCAGTGTCACAGGGCACAGCAAAATGCCAAACCCAAGAAAAAAAAAGAAAAAAAGAAGAAAAATGGAAAAGAAAAATTGGGCTAATATATTACATACTTTCTTCCTGCAAAAACAGAGAGGATGTCGTCAAACTTGTCGAGGGAACTGTCCTGGATTCATCTGATTCAGCAACTCTGATCTGCAAGACCTAGCGTTCGGACTCCGAGAGAAGAGATCCATCGGAACAATCGGGTTTAATAAGGCTGTACCCGTTTCAATCAGTATATCTGCTCTTTTGTCAATTTTTCCATACGCTTCAGAAGTGACCATATCTCTTCGGGTGATTTGGCCTTCTCAATCTCACATTCCAAATCATCAACATCAATTTTGATTCTTCCAGCACATACCAGCCAACGGTCAATCTCATTATTCCTTTTCCTCTTCAATATTCGGACTCCTTGTTCTGTTTCTCCTCTTATTTCTCCTTCTATCTTTCCAACAAAACCAACCTTCTCATTCAAACGATAGTAAAACCCCTCAACAAATTCGTCTTTTCTTGTTTCAAATCTAACACGCTTTTGCCAGGAGCATTTCTATGGTCATCTCAAACTTTAGAACATGCCTTTCCAAACAAGCCAATCGCTCCTTCTGTACACACCGAATGATAGGCCTCTTTTATACAGACAAAAATCTGTATTATTCCAAGGTAAAATTCCCACGATAGAATCAAAACCCGGTGGACATGAAGGTGAGGTTCATCAGATACCACAAGTGAACTGGCCATTCCAACACCAAATCCATTTCCAGGAGTTGATATATCAACTCCAACTCCGCCTTGCGAAGGATGTGTATGTTGATCATTCATTGATCAAAGCCAACTTGAGGAGGAGTAGGTGTTAGATCACCCATAGCCTTCTCCATGCCTCCTTGTAGGAAGGAGATCGAATTGAATCGGGTTGGGAGATTGCCCTTGAAGTATAGCGTTGATATCTCAGAACCCACAGCATTTTTTGTTCAACTGCATCATTATTTGTGTTTAGTACATAAGCCCTCTGTTGGTCCTGACTTGGCAGAGTGCATATTCCTGGTGGAACAGTCATGGATGCATCCTCAGTTTCCGGTGGAAAGGAGATGAAATCAGAAGAAGACAAAAGTGAGTTCTGCTCCCAACTGTTGAGTTGCATGTTGTTCAAGCTGTCATATTCTTCTTCTGGCTGTCGCTGTTGCTGTCCTTCAATGTCCATTGAACTTACAGTCTTGATGGATTGATTGTAGCCATCTCGTGAAGGATGCATGTCTTCATATTCATATGATGAAAGACAACTGGAGAACGAGTATATAATGGATAATCCGTACACTCGTGCATGCCTCCTTGTGGAAGAAAAAGTTGAGTAGAATCAGGTTGGGAGGATTGCTCATGGTGTATGGTGTTAATCATCTCAGAACCCACAGCATTGTTCCTTCAACTCCATCATGCTATCTCCAGCAAAGCTCCTCCCCTGGATGTTTCATTTATGGGATAGCAATCTGCTCTGGTTGAAATTTCGGCCAAGCCTTCTTGCAAGTTCCTCTCTCTCAGCAATTCCTTTCATACCTGGGCAAAGCCTTATCCTTTCCTTTTATCCAAAGCAAATGTGCCACAATTCGATTGGGGCGTCCCCAGTTCCTAAGAGAACATTTTGTGCAGTCAAGGGCTGTTTGTTTTTCCACCATAAATGTTCACGTACTGTTCAGTATCTTTTGTTCAGGAGTACACGGTTATTGTTATAAGAAACATAAAGCTGCATGTGATGATATGGTAAAGGCTGTTGAATTATGTAATCTACTCTGTCTTCACTGGTCACGTAGCCAAAACTGGGGTTGCTCTTTGATGGGACGCAATATTAGACATCAAATGTATTCAGAGTACTATTGTATTGATATACTATATCATAAGTCACATTGATGCATGATTGCTTTTGTTAGGATTGCTAGAATCAGGTTAGTAAAAAACTTAGAAATATTTGTAGAAAAGTAAAATAAAGAGAATTTTTCAAATTTAAATTTTTTTGCATGTTCTAAATGAATTCATTTTACAAATAAGCCTGTTTATCAAGGTAGCTAATATCCTACTGATTTAAGTTTTGCCTAGGGACATAATAGCTTATTAAAATGCAAAACATCCTTTACATGATGTATATTTCCTTCTCAGTGCAGAACCATATAACCAAATCTCATCAAGTGAAAGAGAGTCATGAGCAGAAGACATACCATAGTTTTCAGTTCCAGGTAAACAAAACAACAGAACCGAAATATATAGGAACGTGAAGCCGAATCTACTGCGAAATTCAAGATAAAAACATTTGACATGTTAGTGTGGTATACAAACCTTAATACATTCAACATTTTTTTTTCTACCCGTTGCATTTATTATCTATCTGCTTTATTATCACACCACTCTCTACCGTTCTCTCTTCTTCTTGTTTTTCCTCATTTGCTGGGTTTCTATTATTACTTTTTCTGCTATTCCACCACCTTATCTTTTTGCTAGAAGGCTTGTTAAATCTTGGGATACGCTCTATAATCATTTGCTATCTTTCGTATTTTATTATATCGGACGGATTATTCTTAAAGGACAATACCTAGGACGCTCAAGCTTTTGTACACACATTTTATACAACACATGATCATCAATTTTAAAAGATAAAAATAAAAAAAATAAGAAAATTCACACGTAAATGGACAAAAGGATTCTAGGAACTGAAAGATAAAGATCAAGGACACCAACCTGAGCAAATAGTAGTTGCTGTTGAGTGTTTGTGGTAGGGAGCGGAAGCTAAAATTTCCAGGAAGAGGAAAATTCAGCAAACACACTCGCAATAAAGAGAGAGAGAAAGGGGAGGGAGGGTTGCTTGTTTTGTGTGGATTGGTCAAGACTGTCTCCGCCAATTGCCCATGTAAATATATTTATAGAAAGTTGAAAACATAGAAACGCGTAGCGGAAGTCCGGAGTGTCCCAGCACAAAGCTGCCTCGTATACTCATTTTACTGGAACGTCCCTCACCTTTAAAAAAAAAAAAAAAAAAAAAATTTATTGTGGCCGATTTATTTCCATTAGGAACTTTCTTTGACCTTTGTCCCTCGTCTAACTGGAATATAGTATTATTTTATATTGACAGTCTTCAAAACTATTAAAATTACTTATAGCTTTAGAAGAATATTAATATTAGAAAATTTTCATCCGGTATAATATATGATGTTAATGTATTATATCAGTATACTATTTTCCAGCAAAGCAAATTTCAATTTAGAGAAGTTTAAACTATAAGAACATCGGTCATCAATTAGCACCTTTAAATAAAAAAATATCATATTCCTGTTAATTTTTTTTCTTTGGAATTTTCTTTTGCCTTTCTTCATCATCTAACAAAAATGTATCATTATTTTAATTATCTCTTTTTTTGCCAACTAGTATATTTTTACAACTACGAGGAGGAGAAATCGGAATTGATTCAAACCACCGGAGACTTCATGCTACTAAATTACAATAATTAAAGACATTATCATTTTATAATGATACTCATGTAAACTATCAAAATTATAAAATCAAGACAAATTAATTTCGAAAACGCCTGCTCATATATCTAAAAAATTGTTAACATTAAGAAATTTTTATCCTATTACTATACTTATTCATAGTTATAATTTCATATAAAATAAAGAATCCAGCAAAACCAATAAAACAAGGTAAAGACGTGCCAATATAATGATTCTGATTAGAAGTTCTATTTTATTTCTTTTTCTTTTTTCCCCCAATGCTCACACGTCCCAGCCATGTGCATAAGTCTAGTGTGTACAGTATGAATGTGTAAACCATTAATTTGTTGTTTAAATCTTTTAAAGATTATATTTAATTAATTTGTCAAGTACAAAACTTATAAATTATGTGTAGACAAAGGAATTGTAAAAAGTGCTAATATAGAGATACATACAATAAAAAAGAAGAATAATTAATATTGAAAATTACTCATAAAACAAATATAAATGATTATGGTTTGGAAAATTAATTTTATAATAGGTCGATATTATTAAGCTCATAAAAATTCAATAAAGTTTGTCCTGTGGCGACGATTAATAATTTTTTTTTCTTTTTTATTATCATAATTAGGAAGGGGATATTAAGAGCGGTGTATTTTCTTGAGTGACAAAAAAAATGTCATTAGTACCAAAATAATTAGGAACTTGTAAAAGGTTTTAATGATATTAATATATATCCAATGTTATATAAGTCCACTCAAATTAAATATTTGATTAGTTTTATAAAAATTATGTGTTATAATCAGGGTCCTTTTTTCTTTTTTTTTCCTGCCGTGGTGAGGGACGGATGAAGCTTACGTCAGCATGACGTTCCAATAGCTGGGAACGTTTCGGGGACGCGGGACGATTGACGGAACGCAGGACGCGGAGTCTGTAGAACGCACCACACTTTGAGCGCACGCATTTTTTGTCTTTTTTTTGAGCTTATAGCTCTTTAAAAAAAAAAGAAAAAGAAGGAGAGGGGGGTGCTTTCCAATCATAGAAGAATCACATGCTAAATAAAAAGTTTGAAAAAATATATATACATGTATATTTAGTCTGGATATTTATTTATTTATTTATATGAATTTTTTAGGTGCATTTATGTTTAAAAATATTACCAATGTACCTTTTTTTTAGTCCCTTTCTAATCAAGTGTTTAACTTTTTAAATCTTTTCTATCTGAGTTGTTTGATAATTCGGTCAATGTTCCACAATAGGTTGTTGAGCTCGAATAGATTCCAACTTTCCTACCCGTTCGCTGGCCCGTTCCCGGACTCGGATCGTCTGGGAAGTGCTACTAAGGCTTCTTTTACGGGACCTGTTCTCACTGATGACCGGACCCTTTTTTCTCCGTTTGAGGAGCTTTGTCCGCTGCTCAGACAGGCCCTGTGCACCGCACTCTTAGATAGAGCGCCCTTAGCAGTATTTGTTGTCAAATGAGAAGAGAGAGCACTGGCGGTGGCGGGTTCGGAAAGGCGAGCGTAGACCATGCTTTTGAATATAGAGGCACCAGGCAGAAGGACCAACTTTTCTTACCAGCATAAAATGCGGCAAACAATCCGCTGATCTTAACAACGGCCAATGCCTCGTACAACTTTTGATCGACTTATAATTTTTAATTTAGGCATGTTGGGTTGATTTCTACCTGCATCTTAATTTGTATTCAATCAATATTTATATCTTATTTGTATTTATATACATTTACCTTATTTAGTAGTTTATGAGTAAAAATATATTTATTTTTAATTCATATCTGTTTTTGAAATAGTTCGTTGAAATAATAACTATCTTTCATTGGTCATTTAATTTTGTATATTTAATATATTTTAATGAATTAATTATTCAAAGCCAACCTAAAGTGGCACATACTAATTTTTTTTTTTTTTTACTTTTTTTACGTTGAGGGTAAAGCTAAAACTAAAAAAATTAGATAATAAATAAGATGTGAAGTCAATAAGAAAGAAAAAAGAAGTTAATAACTCAAATAAAAAGATAACCAATTTCCCAGAAAAGCTTCTTCCAAATCTTTTTCAGACTAATGCAAGAATTTACTATGAAATTTTTCCCCACCTTCAACAACAAAAAGAAAGAAAGTACAGTCCATGATCGTGGGTCATTTTTAAAGTTTTTTACTTTATTAATTATTATTAATCACAAATCTATCACGTATTTTCATATCAAATCATTTTTTATCTTAAATATGTTCCATTTTATCATTTCCATTATTGTTGCTATCGATATCATTATTTTATCACTGTAGGTCCACTTCTCTAGAGATCTGGTTTGATTAAAAATTGGGAGGTTGATCCTATATTATTTGTCATTGGTATTTTAGAATAAGTAGATTCTATGTATTTGTTGTTTTTCATTTTCTTTTTGCTTTCATTACCTATGTGAGATTATGTATTCCTTTTATGCAATTTGTTTTATTTGTAAGGAGGATGATTTTTGTTCTTTAGGGAGGTTATATTCTATGTGAGGAACATTTTAATACTTGAAAAGATGTGCCCATTTAATCGAATTGGTCTATTCATCATTTCGAAATTTATTCTATGGAATAAAATTTCATACTTTTTGGTGATTAAAAAAAACCAAAGTCAAATTTTTTGGGCATGGACAGATGGTATTGTTAATAATGCATCCATGTTGAAAATTGCATGGGATATATTTGGAGGTGATAACGGCCTTTGGTGTCAAGTCCTTAGAGGTAAATACCTCTCACAGTGCTGGTCTCACATAGGACAAAAGTAAAACTTATGGTAGGTATAATATAATTAAGGTGTGGGATTATATAGCCTTGGTTTGCTATTAGATTCTAGGTGATGGATTGAAAACCAAGTTTTGGCTCGTGTCGGAAGAAAGATTAGTCGATTTCCTTATTTATGAAATCCCTCATGATGTTCTCTAATGGCCAGTGAAATATTTTGTTTCAAAGAATGGGGACAGGAGATGGGAGCTATTTGATCAATTCTTACCTGCTAAGATTCTTACCCATATTGCTAGTTGCAAACCTCCTTTGGTGGAAGATGTCTAGACCAGCTTTTTTTGGAAACTCTCAAAATCGGGAAAATTTATTGTTGAATTTGCCTATAAGATTTTGGCTAACTATGAGGAAGACTACAATGGGAATAATCTCTAAAAGCTAATTTGAGGATGGCCAAGAACAAAGAGAATAAATTTTTTTCCTTTGGTTTGTGGGTCATGAAAGACTTCTAACTAATGTATAGAGGTGGAGATGAAAGCTAGGAGATAATAGTTCCAGTGAATTTTGCTGCTTTGAAGTTGAAACAATAGTCCATACTCTTCGAGATTGCATAGTCCCTAAATCTATTTGGCAAACCTTGGTTCTTGTGGAGCATTGGGTAAGTTTTTCAATAGTCCTTTTAGTAATTGGTTTGAAGAAAACCTGAAGGATTTTATCCTGCTATGTAAATAATTTACCTTAGTCGATGATTTTTGGGATCACTGTTGGTACCTACGGAATCATAGGAACTACAGTGCAGCCTTTTTATTAGAATTTTGTGTAGGGCGGGAATCATTCCAATATAATAATCAATTATGTGGAGCAAGTCTCTGCCTCTCTTGGGATGGTCAAGCGATTTATAGTTGCGAGAGAGGAGAGATTGATTTGTTGGCAACCTCCCCTTACAGGTTGGATTAAAATTTACCTTAATGGCTCATTTGATAGACGTATTAACTAGACTATTGCAGGAGGTATTGTTAGAAATTCTAAGGTGACTGGGTTAGTGGTTTTTGCTGTAATATTTGCTTGGGAACTTTAGTTACAATAGTGCTCTAGGGAGGGTGTGAGGGTTTAGAATTATGCTAGGACTTAGGCTTCCAAAATGTTTTCCTTGAAGTTGATAGCTATAAGGACCCAACTTACCCTAAATTTAAGATTAGGTAAGCCAAGTCCCCAACCACACATAATATACAAAGTTATTATGCGTAAGATTGTCCGGAAGAAAGTGTTTATGTTGATTGCTTGATTAAACCTGCTATAACACAAAATTTTTACAAAAACTACTCATTAAGAGTAGACTTACTTTACATATCATAATATAATAGTACAAATTACCAATAGATTGGTACTTCAATAGATTACAAAGTTTTAATCCTTCACAAAATATAACAAAAACTTGAATACTTTAAATTACAACTCTTAGATTATGAGTAAGCCTTAAAAGAGAACTATTACATTATTTGCAAAAGTCTAGGAAAGATTTTTCTTAATAACAATTTCACAAGGAAATGGTTCCTAGTTATCTCACTCGTCTAAGAATTCCTCAAAGTCTCTCCTATATCCCAAAGCATCTAGAATTCATCATCATCAACACTTGAAGAGAAAAAGTGAGTGAGGGGCCATGTACACAGTAACACAAACAAATACAAAGTGCACACGTTCTTTACTAATGCAATGTAGAACCAATAAATTATTATCTTTAATTAAGTAAGCAAGTCAACATTAGAGTATTCAAACTCTAATTTCAATCCTTGGCAAGTTGGGGGTCTTGAGTAAACACCAGCAGCTCAGGAGGTTGATATAAGTAGCCCAAATACTTATATCTCCTACATAACTTTACGAGAAAAAATAATCATCTAAGGTTCACATGCGTTTCTCATTTTTACTTAACTTAATTCATAATATCATAAAGTTCAATCGTGTTTATAAACGTGAACTAAATCATATTACTTCTTTTTAAGAATAAGCAAACGTTATCCAATATTTTCCTTACCGATTACCGCCGAGCTACTTATAAATGTCATTGCATCATGACATGGATGCTCTAAGCCCCTAACTACCATGTTCAGCTCTGAATAAGGTTATCACTCTTCGGACCGGATTAAAAGACACAAGCACAAGCCACTCAAACATTTTTAAAGTCAATCTTCAATTAGAGTTGATTTAATAATGTCTAACCTAGCACTCAACAAACAAGTCACTGCATACCTAAGGATCTGGGTATTCCTGGTAAATCATTGGTAGATAAACTTAATGGTAGGAGAATCTGATCAAAGAAATCAATTTATAACGATTTGACATTAATTCACAATTAAAGACTAACACTTAATCAATTATCAAATTTGAAACAAAACTCATATTAAACATAACGTGGCACATATTTATATGTATATATACATACATCATATCCCATCATCTTTAACATTGGAGATTATCATTACTATTTATTTATTTTATTTTACTTTTTTATAAAACAAAGCAATGAGACAGATCACGGTCATGATTGAGACTGTGATCCCAATCACACCCATGATCAAGGTGGGGAAGGCCATCACACACAATTATAGGTTGAATAATTCCCTTGGTAGTTCAAAACTTTGCAACTCGAGCCTAATAAGGGCAACATCATGCCCTGTGATAGTAGGATTTGAAAAATATTTAAAAGATCTGAGGCTATCAAGGGCTAAGTCATGCTTATGATTTCCAAGTTTTTGCAAAATCACATAAATTTTGAAATCAATCAGCTTGTGATTAGCTAATTTTTACAAAATAGTGTCTACCAAGACCTTGGTCACACCTGTGATTTGTGGAAAGCTGCTAACTCGATGCTTCTATACCCTTAATCATGCCCGTGATTCCATGTTTTCATCCAACATAAAAAATCCTATTTTCTAAACTCAACTTAACCAATCGTAACACTTCTAAAACATCATATATACCTACATTAAGTATCAAGGTACAATTTCATTCATTACACAATCATATGCACACAATCCAACTCCTCTTCCATCCATGACTTCAACAAGTTCATTATTCAATACCAATACAATTACAAACTCACAATTTTCATATTCATCAAGGCAACCAAAACAACTTTATTTCTTTGCTCTATCATGTTCCTAAGAATCATCTAAGCTCAAAAACCAACTTAACTCAGTGATTCTATCATCAATTCTCTTATAGCTCAATTACTTGAAAGTTGTTTTACTTAAGATTAACTAATGAACAAAAGTTTAGAAGAAGTAAACGACACTTATTTTGAGTAATCTTGACTCGTAGATGAATTCTTGAAGAAGAATTTCTTAAGGTGTTGTGAGAAAATTTGATCAAGGAGAAGTATGAAGAGGATGCAAAAATACGAATATTGGGGCTTGTTTGTGGGGAGTATTTTTGCAAAATTTTGCTGTATAATTGTTTTAAAATTTACCTTTTGACGTTTATGTATAGTAGAAGAGTTTGGAAGGTTTCTTATGGGCTTGGGCTTGGTTATCTTTGTCTAAAGTTAGGCTTGCTTTTAACAAAGAAAAATGAATTTTTAATTCCTTGAAAATAATGAATTGGGCTTAAGTTTCATTTACATAAAAGTTGGGCTAGGATCCAATAATTTTTAAAGAAAATGAATGTGTTTAAACATGAAGAACAATACAACAGATCACAATATAATTCAATTTAACATATTTTACTACAATTATCTAATTACACCAATACTTAAAATATCTATAAATTAAATTATAACAATTAATTCATGAAATCAACAAACAAGTCATACATGCAAATTAATTAGTATATTTAGTTTAGAACATTTTAATAGCAAAGTGGTCATTGATATTATCAATAGGCAAGAATAACTTGCTAGCTTTTCCGCAAGGCTAGTTCGGGATATACACAAATTGTTGAAGGGGAATTGGTCTGTCTCCATATGTCACACCTACCGCATGAGTAATCGTTGTGTAGATGGCCTTGCTAGAAATATCAATTTTCCCAAGGCTGTCATTTTCGCCTAGAGCCTCCTAAACAAATTAGAAGTATCGTTTGTGAAGATCTAAACGGTGTGTCTTTCTTGAGAAGAGTCTGCAGATAAATTTTTTGTTTTTGTTTTTTGGGATTTATTCCTCGTTTTCATGTTAAAAAAAAAAAAAAAACTAATCTAAAACTTCATTTTATCAAATCGCGTCTTATCTAATTGTACTATACAATAGGGCTAGGAAAAAAAAAACTGACCAAACCGCAAACCAAACTAAAATATTCGGTTCATACGGTTCAAAAGATGATGTTCGGTTCGCAGTTTGGTTTGGAATCGCGAGCTATACCAAACCAAACTGAAAACCTCTCTAAATTAAAAATGTTGCTTAGCTCACGCACTTCAAATGGCTTACTGTTTTGGAATTAACTTCCATAGAGTGGTGATGCTATTTAATACAAAATGTTACTGTGGAAATTCTATTTTCTTCTCTATCATAACATAGTTCCCATTAAAGATGCATATAATTGAATTTACCTCTGGCATATTGTTTTAACAGAGTGGCTTTTAACGATTTTTGAGATCTAAATGTAGCTGTGTGAGATCACTCAAGCTTTCAAAGCTTCTGTCCTTGCCAACTAAAGTAATTTGAATATTCCAAGTTCCAATGTCAGCTATGGTACCTGTTACAATCAAAGCCCTGATATCTATTGGATCATTGGCTTAAGGTTGATGGAGATGATTCCTTGCCTAAGGTCGAATGTTGAACGGTGATACTAATAGTTGATATGTCCAATGCCAAAAAATTAAAATACATTTATATGTATAAATAATTAATACATAAATCATTCTCGGGTAGAATTTGTTTTTTATCTTCAACTACTTTGACTGGTTTTGGTAATAAATTAAAAAATAAAAAAAATATGTGTAGTATGTGAAGTCGTGGATGACATTGGCAACAAGAATTATAACAAATCAAAGCATAATCAAAGAATAATAAATATGCTGAACATTTTTCTTTTTAGATTCGAAAAAATTTGTAAATCAAATCGTATGATTAAATTCAATTTTATAAAAAAGACTTAATAATATTTTTAGTTCGGTTTGATTTGGGAACGAATCGGATTCAAGTACTGCATCCATCCCTATTTTATATTGAAAAGAAAACCTCTTATAAGAAAATATTATCCATTGAGAAATGAAACTATAAATATTAAATATTGTTCTCCATCTTAAGAAAATCATATTTCACGTATGGTCTCACGCTCTCCTCTCAAACTTCATTCATACTCACCAACTTTCGATTTTTTCCCCCTTTAAACTCACCCATAAATGGTCGTTGCGTATTGAATAAGATCCTTTCACATGGTGGACATATAAAAGAGGAAAAACCTCTAGGAGAAAGACAAAGGAAAATTTATATTATAATAAAATAATAATCAGTGTTACCCGGAACGATTACACATTGCGTGTATGGGTACATTTTGAGACTCATCCTAGTCTATATTATCTTGTATTGTGTCTAACAAGTGCATAAATAATAGGGTTAATTACAAAAATGGACCACGAAATTTTGTAAAATATTCAATTAAGTATTTAAAGTTTTATTTTGAATAAATTAGTACTTGAACAAAATTTTAATAAATTTTTTTATATTTAAAATTTTGATTTTGATAATTTTAATACATGTTTTTGTAGACTTTTTTTATACTTAAAGTAAATTCAATTAGGTATAAAGAAAAAAATCTATGAAAACTTTATTTAAATACTAAAATTGTCAAAACTAAACTTCACTTAAAAAAAATATCAATAAAAACTTGCTTCAGATACCAATATTATTCAAACCAAATTTCAGGTATCTAATTAAACTTTTTCAGAAAGTTTTATATATTATTTTTGACTTTATGCCTAAATAATTTATATTGCAATCATTACATGGGGAAAATTTACGATACAATCATCATATGGAGAGCACGTGATAACTATGGATGACGTTCAAAACGGTGCCATTGAATCAGAAACCTTGTAGAGCCGACTCTGTCTCGTTGCCAAGCTCTCCATGTTACTATGCGCCGACCTGGCATAAGATGCTTTGATAAAATGCATCGTTCAACCTTCAACGGCTTTGATTAGAAAGTACGTATATATTTCACTTGAAAATTAGTTATTAACAAAAATATAGAGTTAATACATATAAGTTTTGCTTTTAACAAAATATAATTATAAGATATATCTTGATAGGATATATGCTCAATAATTCAAGTCCATTTGTATAACATTAATTGTAGAAAAAAATATTACTAAATCAAATTATATAATGAGTGTGCAATATGATTACTCTTAGTACAAATAGATCATAAAATATAAATAGATAAGATGTATATTCAATAATTTATATTCTTTTTTATAACATTAATTGTAAAAAAAATACTAAATTAAACTATTTAATTAGTGTGCAATATGGTTACTTTTAGCATAAATAGATCATAAAATATAATCAAGATATCTATTTAATAATTCATGTATATTTTAATAACATTGATTGTAGAAAAAGAATGTTACTAAATCAAATTATATAATTAGTGTGCAATAGGATTCATTTATAATATGGATAATATAACTATTATATATAGTATAGTTTGAATAAAAAATTAGTTATTCACAAGAAAAATTTATTTAGATAGAAATAATTTTATGATAAAAGAATTTAATGTTATAAGTTATTGTTAAAAAAAAGTTATAAACAAACAAAGAGAGAGGAGAGGGAGTAGTCAGTATAATAAATGCATGTTAAAAAAGTAATACATACATACATACATACATACTTACATATATATATAATACTTAACCACTACAACATACTTATTTTTATATCATTATTTGTTCTTTATAATATACATAAAATATTTAATTTTTTTTTCAAAAATTCAAAAAAATGAAAATTTCCCTATTTTGTAAGACTGGGGTTCTCATCTGCCCTACTAGACCCGTTCTTATATTTATGATTCGATCAATGTACTATAAGCTAAAATAAAATGATGTGTGCCAAAAGTTATTTTTCATGTGACAAAGACATAAGTTTCCTGAAATTTACATTAAATTAAACTATTTATTTATTTATTTTAATGGAAAGAGATATGATATGTGGAGGAAACAAGAAAAAGAAAAATAAAAGAAAAGATGATTTACATGGGAACCAAGTCTAGAGTGATGTCACCAATCAAACTGTCATTGACCAAAGAATTTAAATATGTATATAATATGAAACAAGATGCTATTTCATCTATATTATTTAAGTCTCTGACTCCGAATTTGTGTCTTATATATCAAAATTAATTTTTTAACAATCACATTCCTTTAATTGCCCTTGAAACTAAAACCCTTTTCCCCTTTTTTATGGTATAAATTACATTCAAATACCTTAACCACCCTATTTCCACATTTTGTTCTCACCGTCTCCATAAGTCCATATTTCTTTCTCTTTGATTCACAATACCTTTGCTGTCGAAGCTGCTTTGGTTATTAAGGAAAAATGTGTTTAATTCTTTTTCAAGACTCATCTCCCTTCTTTTATTTCTCTCTCGTACGGTGAAAACCACTTCCATGATCTACTACCATCGTCTACAGTGGCTAAATATATGTATGTGATGTAGGGCCGAGCAGCAATGCATTAACTGGCTTACTTAAAGCCAATATAGCTTAAGTGTCATAGATAAATACACAAATAATTTTGGACGAGGAAAGCCAGCGGTAATAGCTAAGAGTAAATTATGGGAATGAATGTAAGGAAAGAATCCACCCCTACAAGTCAAAACAGCTAACGAGTTTAGGTTTGTTTAGGTGAATTTAACATTTCATTTTAGTTTAACTATGCTAAAAATCATTTATGACATGGAGTAAAAAGAATGTATTATTTACTCTTTTGACATGCTATTGCTTATTACCTATTTTATATCAATGGAGAAGTATAATGATTCATAGATTATTTATTCTATTTTTAGTTTTTTTTTTCCTTTTCTTTTTTCTAAGTTGTAAGTAGTAAGCAACTTCGATCCAAACTAATTCACAAATTGCCCAAGTTCGATTCGAATTTGATTCAAGAATAATAGTCAAGCCCAGCTCAAGCTCATACTATTCAAGTAGTTTATTAAGTTGAGCTCAAACTTCATCAATTTAGCTCGATTAGCTTGTGAGCCTAATCAAGCCCTATTGAACTCACGTCGAGTGTAAATATTAATCAAATTTGAATTGAGTTTGGGTATTAATATTATTTTAATTAAAATTAAAATTAATTTTTTTATAATTTGAATCTAAATGAGTTTAACTAAGTCAAGTTTGAGTTTTTGTGATGTCACATCAAGCCAAACTTGATCTTAGAATTTTAAGTTTGGTTGACCTTGAGCCAAGTTTGAGCTTTGAAACTATACTATCTCGGCTAGACTTGTTTGCAATCCCAATCTTGTCAACACGATTACTCAGTCAATCATCTGACTATTAAAATAAGTAAAACATGTGATATGTTAAAGTCTTTCAATCGTACAATCACAATTGAGTGTGAATCTCATCTGTTAAATAACTCACGTATTTGGTTTTGTTAAAAACATGATAGAACCATTTCCTTTGTTTTGTTTAAAAAAAAAAAAACCAAGGTACTTTTTTTTTACTCTCATG
The DNA here is from genome assembly GCA_024138025.1 of Combretum micranthum. Classification (NCBI taxonomy): domain Eukaryota; kingdom Viridiplantae; phylum Streptophyta; class Magnoliopsida; order Myrtales; family Combretaceae; genus Combretum; species Combretum micranthum. The sequence goes on from JAMXBD010002229.1 coordinate 132,150, forward strand.
GGTTTATTTTTCTAAGGATAAATGTCAAATTTGACACTTGAAACTTTTATGATAATTCAATTTAGTATTTAAACTTTGAAATTGTTAATTTAATACACAATCAATTTTTTATGACTATTTTGACTACTTCATCAACACTGTTTTTTTGTTTGTAGATGTCGAAAAAATAGTTTATCATTTGTTGAATTTTTATGACTTCTCCAAACACCATTTACGATGATAAACTACTTTTTCTGCATTCGAAAATAAAGGAAATAGTTTAGTGAGGTAATAAAAATAGTTATGAAAAGCTTGATTGAGTATTAATTAATCATTTTAAAATTTATATACCAAATTAAAATTTTGTACAAAGTTTCGTATAAAATATGACAATGACATTTTCCCTTTTTCTAATTAGATAACTTTATATTACAAACTCTAACTTAGTAAGTTCATTTAATTATATTGATCACTCTTTAAACGTAAGGGTTTATATTTATAAATTTTCAACATGTATTTTCATTTTTATAGTCTTTTAGAGTATTCATACGCATTGTATTATATTTTATTCATTGTTTCATATAATATTGTCTCTTGATACAGGTAATAAATTTGTAAATCTGCTTTTATATATTATAAGATAGTCTTTGTATATCTCTCTATTAGACTATTTACTCTTCCATATTATTTATATTCTTTTTTTATTAATTCAAATATTGTTATTTTTAATACATTTTTCAAATTCAATATTTTATTAAAAATGAAAGCACAATAACATAGACAATAGACATTAAATTACTTTTTGGAATACGTGCTATCTAGAGAGTAGTTTTGTGTGGTTTAAATCATATAGAAAGGAATGTATGCTTTAAAATAAGTTTGTTTAAGATATCAACGTTTGAATCGGTTGAAAAGATAAATTAAGGTTTAGAGATAAATTTATTTAAATGGAAGTATCAATATTTTACAAAAAAAATTCAAATAAGATATTAATATTTGACTATTAACAAATATTAAGAAACTTAATTGAAAATTAATCGAAACGTTGATACCTTAAATAAACTTTACAAAACATTGATATTTCATTTGATTTATTTTGCTAAACGTTAATTTCTCTTTTTAACCATTTGAAATGCTGATATCTTAAATAGATTTACTCTCAAATGTTGGAGAAATTCTACAATCTCATTACTATCCAACGGCTCACACTATATCAATCTTGATCACAATTAGATAGTTGACTAGATGGTCCATCGATGGAATCATAGAAGCTCTTCAGATGTTTATATCTTCTAGCGAAATTTACCAAAAAGAGAGAGAGAGAGAGAGAGAGAAAATCATCTTACATAAAATTATCATCAGTGTACAACCATAATGATGAAGGAATGACTCTTCTATACTAAATACACCATGGATTGAAAAGGGAATATCTATATAAATAAAAATAATTATTTAATAAAATCAATGAGTACAAAAGTAATTCATTTTGTTATGTATCAACAAGCGAATAACTAATTATGGTTAAATTGTTTTAAAATATCTAAATTTAAATTAATGTAAGTTTTGCATAAGCATTATGGGTATAACTGTTAAATGTAACTGAGTAGATGAAACTAAGAAAGATAATGATGAATGACATATAGTGGCTTGTAGCCCAACAGAAACGAGTCACGTCCGAATCCCTCCATTTAAAAATATGGTATAAAATATGTAAAACATATGTCACAATAATCCAACTTAAAAATTCTTAGAACAAAATGAGAAAATTTATCTAATCAATATCAATTAAGAATATTCTCAATTATATTGCATTAAAATTAAAATACATTAAGGAAATTATTTAAATAATTTAAATTTCTATAGCTGGTTCCTCATAATATTTTAATTACTATTGTATTTATTTAGATCTTGCCATTCATTGCTTTATATATTTTCAATATATATGCATCTTATATAGTTGGTGTCTATCTTTAATTGAATACCTTCTATTATGACAAGCGATATTGGTTGTCTTTCTTTTATTTTATTTTTTTTTCCCAAACGTAGTGACTAGTTTTGTAGTAAATTCATATTCTTTTTTAGAGGTATTTTTATTATTAGTTCTTATTTTGGGAAAAGGAAAAAAATATTAATATTTAAAAAAATTATAAAAATGCCACTAGGAAGAAGTCAGTGTTTCGCATTTGACTCTGTCTCTCCAAGAGACGAGGTCCTCTACTTGGAACCTTATCTGTTGGAGAGACAAGGTCGACGAGGCCTTCACTTAAGACCTCGTTTGTTGAAGAGACGAGGTTGGCGAGCCTGAAATTCATGACAACACTTCATCTTCTTCATTTGGCACGCGGAAAACACTCCTAAGTCCCAATTCTCAAATCAAAATCCTAGCCCCCAATTTCCCAATTGTGATTGATGTAAAATCGGGGCATCCTTGGGAGTTGGATTGATTATTGGGTGTTGAAGAAGTGATAAGATCATGTGGAAGTGAAGAATTTTGTGCGAAAAATCTCAAAATCGCGCCGAAATTGATAGGTAATTTGGTTTTTAATTTTCGTGTGAATTTCCGCTATTTGTGATGTTGGATTGGATGTTAGGATCCTACATTTATTGTTAGTATTGTTGCATTATGGTATGGGTTTGGAAAACGAGCTTGTTGTGTTGCTTTGTTTTTCTTTTTTGTCCATATCGTGTTCTTCCTTCATTTCGGACCCAAGGACCAATTATTTTTTTAATTTTTTTTCCTTTTTTCTTTTTTGGTTTGTAGTTTTCTCCATATAATTGATGAACTTATGATGTAATTGTGATTATAGTATTTAGTTTTTGAAATTAGGAAACAAATCATGAAAAAATCATATACTGTATACGTCATATACATTGATAATATTCTATTAGAAGACTGAGGTGAATATAGTAGCATTAGTGAATATGCTTTAAATATTAGATGAGTACGATAGATAAGTGATGGTGCGAATTTCATGTACTTACCTTATGTTTTATGAGATAACAGAGTATGTGAGGAAAGGAAATGGATAAGGAAAATTTTGTATTGTTTGCTCATGTCAACATTGTGGAGGGGAATGATGGTTTTGGTTATGATAGGCGATCAGTTGCTGTGGTCAGTGTTAATAGGAATTCAACATATGAGAAAATAGTTGGTATAATTTGTAATAGACTTAAGGTAAATAGATCTACACATCGAGTTGAGCTATATCATGGTAATTATCGGAGATAGGCCGCTACACTATGATGTTATTCCAGTGACTGATGATGAGGCTATACATGAGATGTTGGTGTACACTGAGGGGTCGGTGTCTATGTATGTGCAATATTTGAGAACGATCTGCCTTAGGCACCTGTAGGGGAAGTGGGTATTGATGGAAATGTTAGCAGCCAAGGTTTGGTAGACTCAAACTCAACTCTAGTCTAGAAAATAGGTAGTACACATGTACAGATGGGTAACTTTGGAAATACTACAACGAATTGGGCATGTAATCAGGGTACTGATGTAATGCAAGACTCCTCAACAAGTAAATCTAGTGATGACTATGATGATGATGGAAATGATAATTGGGTAGCTTTTCCCTAGGCAGATGATGTAACCGGAGTACAGCGTAATAGAAATGACTGGCATCGTTTTGTGGTTCCCACAGATGTTGATGCAATTGGGAACTCAGTACTGTACCTTTTTTCACTGTTGATGTTGGTAGTGGTTATGCTGCATTTGATGCTAAGCAAGAAATGAGTGCTGGAAGTTGGAGTTTCAGTGATGAATTCAAAGTTAGGATGCGGTTTGAGACTAAAGATCATCTCATGCGGGTAATTAAAATGTGATATATATTGAATCATTATAATTTCAAGGTGGTGGACTTGGACCCGAGGTCATGGGCAGTTAAATGTACTGATGTTCATAATAGGCGTTGCAAGTAGAGACTCAGAGGCAGTTACAAGAAGCATGGTAGGTGGTTTCACATCACCAAATATGAAGGACCTTATACTTGCTTAGATGAAATCACTGGACATGACCACTTTTGGTTAGACTTGACTACCATTTTTAGGTGCATTATACTGGAGATTCGTAATTCTCTAGATGTGAGGGCGAAGGATCTACAATTGCCATCTTGAAAGAGTTTGGGTACAATATTCATATGAAGAGGATTTGTGAGGTGAAGCGAAAAGCTATTAAACAGGTGTATGGAAGTTGGGAATAGTTGTATGTTGAGCTCCTACATATACTTAATGCGATAACTAAGGCAAATCTAGGATCAAAGGTTAAGTGGAGAACTGTAGATTCGAACACAGCAAGACATGTATTCCTTGACAAACTCTTCTGGGCATTTGCCCTTTGCATTGAAGCGCTCCAGTACTGTAGGTATGTTTTGGATATATGCTTATATTTATTTACAAATGATTGATATTGATGAAATAAGTTGCATCTGCTAATTGTTTGTAAACTCATCGTCACAATGAAACCTTTTTGTATGGAAAGTACAAGCACAAACTGCTCATCACAGTAGCAATAGATGGGGAAAATCATATAGTTCCATTAGTGTATTGTCTTATCGATGAGGAGAAAGAGGACTCATGGAGTTGGTTCCTTACAAAATTACTGGAACACGTTATCAAGGACCTTTCAAACATCTGCTTAATATATGATCGGCATGTTGGCATTAAGAGTACAGTTGAAGGTGAGCATGTTGTATGGCTCAGAGGGTAGCCATGGTGGTAGTGTATCAGGAATGTTACTAGTAACTTCAACTTGAAGGTCAAAAGCAAGGAATGTAAGGAATTAGTTAAGAGAGCAGCATACCAAACACAGATGAGAAAGTTTCATGGTTACTTCAATGCAGCAAAGCAAAATAGTCCATGGACGTCGACATATTTTCGCGAGTTGCATCTATGTAGGTAGACTTTATCTTATGATGAAGGCGTAAGATTCGGAAACGGTACAACAAACAACTGAAAGTTACAATTCCATTCTAAAAGATGCTCGGTGCTTACCTGTGGCAGCATTAGTAAAGAAAACCTTCTACAATTGCAACTCCATATTCAACAGGTAAAGACAGGAAGCTAGTGAAGCAATGAGTTCGGGTATGTTGCTTACATGATATGCTGCAATGAAGTTTGAAAGGTGGAACAATGTTGCAAGCGCCCATTAGGTAACGTGTTTCGACTACCAAGAACAAGTATTTGAGGTTGTAATCGCTTCGCGTGTTACAATGTATGGCCAAAAGAGAGATCACATTCATAAAGTGGAGTTGCAAGCATGTAGATGCACATGCAATAAGTGGCAGACATATAGAATCCCATGCTCCCACGCAATGGCAATAATGGGAACTCTGCACATGGATTGTGTTGGCCAAGTAAGGCAATGGTACAGATGGGAGAATCAGCTGCGGGTATATGTGGGATCCTTCATACCTACAACAAATAAGGCTAATTGGACTCATCTCGACATTCCAAAGTGGTACCCTGTCTTAAAGACTTATTAAGAAAATGGGTAGACTTAGAGAAAAACTTTTCTAAAATGATATGGATATTCTAGATGACCCACGAGCTTATTCATGTGATTCATGCGAGCAAACAGGCCACAACATTAGAAGTTGTCTTTGTAGGCAAGCTGCTAGTAGGACCCTTACGGAGCAGTCGAGTCGTAGTGGTATTTGTTTGGTTTATGTCATTTCTTTTGCTACATCTATGTCCCATACTTCATGTATTCTTGCTTCTTCTTTTTTTTACATATGCTTCTACTAATACTATTCCTTACTTTCTTCATTGTAGATGGATCCGGGACCGCTCGATGATTCCATACTTATAGGGCAGCCTGTTCACAGATCAAGGCTGGCATAGAAGGGACAAGTAAGATTATTTCCTCATCCAATTACTTATATCATCTACACACAGATCGATTCATGGATTTGTTTTCAAATGCAGGAGCATGTGGTGTTACATTACCGTGTAGAGAGGTAAAGCTCAGACTGCAGGACAACATGCCTATAAACCTAGATGAGAGACTTGTTCCACTTCTATCACTTGCCGGTTTCATAGGTGCTGCTCAGATACCATTTGTGCAATTGGATTGGCACCTTATTACAGCTCTGGTGGAGAGATGATGTCTAGACACACACATGTTTCACATGCTGATGGGAAAGTAGACTGTGACGTTACAAGATGTTGCTGCACTTATTGGTCTGCCCGTCGATGGCCATGCAGTTACTGACACATCTCAAATTGATTGGCTAGAGTTATGCCATAAGTTACTAAGAGTTAGACCACAAGCCGGTGTGCACATGGATGGCGGTTGGCTGAAGATGTCATAGTTTGATACATACTGTAGAGAGCTACCTGATCATGCAAATGACATCACTCTCCGGTGATATGCTAGAGCATATATTCTACTGTTACTGGGGGGCTTCATTGTCATAGAAAAATTGTCGAATATGGTTCACGTTATGTACTTCCAGTTACTCGATGACTTGGAGAGAGCAGGGCAGTTCGCATAGGGAGCAGCTTGCTTGGCATGTCTATAGAGACAGTTATGCATGGCTTCTCATGTAGAGACAAGTGACATTGCAGGACCCCTAATAGTCCTTTAGATCTGGACATGGAAGCACTTCCCATACATTGCTTTGCTACGACGACATATCACATCAATTACCGTGGATCGCCCATTGATCAGTTATTAGGGTGCTACTTTCGATGTCACTCGTTGCCCCACACATTTGATATTCGAGTATATGAGGTATTTCGATAGATAGCTCCCTAACCAGGTATCGGTTCGTATATTTAAAGTGTTCACATGTATATAGTTATGTTGTATTTACATACTTATGTATACTATACTTTTCTTTCTTCTATAGGTTGTTTGGTCCCTTTATGCTGTTATTATGGATTCCCTCCTTGTTTACTGCCAGACGGGCAGTGACATATGGTGTGCTTGAGTCCCCCTGGTTTGCTTTCACATTGTCGAGAACTACTACCCAGATAGGGTGCTCAGATAGTTTGGTGATTTTCAGGGGATTCCTGACCATCCAATTGATATGAGAGCCTTACATGAGCTAGACTTACGAGGGTGTTCCGAGTGGAACTGAGCATCAGAGCACGCCAGGTGGATAGCTGAGTGGGATGGCAAGCAAGATCGCATTGTCGAGGTACTAGATATTCCTACTAGCACATCTATAGATTATTTTGTCTAGTACTATGCGATCATCAGGTGTTGAATCAGTCATACATGGGCCATTATTCGATATCACTGACTACATAAACTATATATCGATTTAAACTGTGTTTGTTATTAACCGATCTACTTGTTTCCCATTGCTTGCAGGCAAATTTCATCTATAGAGTCCCGGACATGCCACTAAAGGACACTCCATCCACCGCATGAGATATCATTCGTGTAGTTGATGAGTTTATGAGACTAAATTTGAATGATCCAATGCCAGCATCAGTACTAGTACTAGCACCTGAAGACCCACAGCCTCAGCCTGTAAAGAGACGGCGGCCAGCTAGAGAGAGGCATAGGCGAGGATAGGGTCGAGGTCAGAAGCGAGGGCGAGCCTGAGGTGTACATATTAGAGACAAGCCTCCGCCCTCACATGAGCACATATCTGATGAGCCATGCCTTCTACATTTTCTTCATTCCTAGCCTGGTCCATCGTCTTCATCATATGCTCATCTACATAAGACCCTCATGGCAGACATATCATACACCGAGTTCCATACCCCCCTCGCTCCATAGAAGAGGCGACCGTCACCGTCACATGATATAGGGGAAGGACTCACCCAGGTGGAGTCAGAGCTAGTCTCATTTCATTTTTATGGTGTTGGTGGTGGTAATGGGGATGCCACACTCACTCAGGTGGATCCGACCATGGAGCCTCCTCCTCATCAGGATGTCCACCAGCGTATACGATTCTCCTAGACTTTTATCAAGCGAGGATGAAGGAGGCTGGGCACTAATAAATCATTTTTACTTTATATTTTTCATAGGATTTTTTAGCTTAATTTGCTAAGAATTTATGATAAAATCCTACAAAAATTATGTTTTTGATATATGATGTTATTTTAAAGCTCTTAGAATCAAATAAAGAATAATCAAGTGTTTTAATTCAGATTTGAAGCAAAAACGATAATTAAATTCAAGAATGTAGAAGTCGAGCCCTGTAAAGTCACAGTCGAGGCCAAATAGAGAAAGAAGGCAGCAAAAATTGGTCTATCGAGCCTCAACCAGGAGCCTTCAACATGACCTTCGATTTCAGTCGAAGCGATCAAGCATCATTATGAAGAAAATACATTTTCGAGCCTTAAAGTCAAGCCTCAAATCTCGACCCTCGATAATTATGTTGAACAGACCAATTTTTCATCAGAATTACCTTGAGCCTCAATAATTTGACCCTTGACTCTCTTAATTTTACCCTCGATAGAACAATGGACAAAAACGCACAGTTTACTTTGGAAATTCCTAAAGTCGAGCCTGATCTTGCTTAATATGAGCCTGGACCAACATATCACATGCAACCCTTAACAATGTTCTCACAGATCAGATGTGCACGTGAAAAGTTATCAAATTTTATTATAAAGAATCTACCGAATCTGCCACGTGTCAAATAAAATAGGCCATGCTTTTCGTGCTTAGTAGTTTATAAATAAACATGCAAGCATAAGTTGTAATGTATGTACTAACAGTGTAAATCAGTATTAACGTAGAGTAGATTTCTGGAGGATTCTTGGGTAAAAGAATTTCCCTTTCTTTTTACCTTAGAATTTCTTCTATTTTCTGGATAAAATCAATGTAACCCAATGTTTGTAATTTCTATAAATTTTTAAGCAATTAATTGATTAATCTTTCAAATTTGTTTTATTTCTTCTAATCTGTGTTTATTTTGATAAATCCATGGAGAAATAAACTCCTACAGCTTAGGAATACGAATTCAATTCCTGATTCAGTTTGATTTCAAATGCGCTTTCAAGTAATTTGATTGGGTGTTTGTAATTAGTAACTTAAGCTTAACTTGTGGTTTTTAAAGGAGTGGTGCACTCTTTTAGATCCACTATTGATTTCAATTAAATAGATCGAGAGATCATTTAATTGAATAGATCTGTGGTTACTAATAGAGTTGATCCTAATTACCTCGCCGAGTAATGGGTGAAGACTTTCTGTCACTTGTTTTAAAAATTTAATGAGTTATCTTTTCAAAACAATGAATTTATATTCTTTATGCGGGTCTAATTGAAACTTCAGATTATTGGTTTTAGCTATATCTAGAACTACTGACTTCGAGGGATGCTTTAGTTTAAATTAGAGAATTCAGAGGTATAAACACATTATTCAAATAGCTTTTAAGAAGTTTGTTGTTCTTAAGAAATTATTTTGATAAGGAATTAGTGAAGTAACCCCTGAGCTACTATTTCATAGAAGTTATAGGCTTATTTCTCATTTTATCGATTAAACATTTATGAATATTTCTAACTTAGCATAGTTTATTTTTCTTTATGTTTTTCTAAACCTTTCTTTAACTAGACAATTAATAAGGTTGAGAGTATACTAGCTGCCAACCATTCCCTTGGATTGACCTAAATCATTATCTATGTTATATTTGATGGGTGCACTTGTCCTATGAGACCGTAGTTATTGAATCTGATTTAGAAAACATTTATAAATTTGAAAAACTTGGTCAATAATCAATGAGAATTGAAATTAAAATCTTTTACCACAACCAGGCACCCAGCAGTAGCTGTTGTATAGAATTTTATCTTTTATGATTCTTGTATATAGATTTTTCTTTTCTCTCATTGGTGTTTGTAGTTGATAAACTCATATTTCACTAAATTTCCATGGACCAAATCATGTTTATATGTTATAGATTTTATAGAAATCAATTGGAAATGGTACTTAAATATTCTTAAATTGATATTCAGGTCATTGAGGACTTGTAAAAAAAAAAAAAAAAAAAGCAAATTGGAGAACTTTTGATCAATTTTGGAGAAAAAATCATTGTACACCGGCCACTTCTGCAAGCTACATCGTCGGCTTAAAATTTCAAAAACACTGGCGTTCAATCAACAAAGGAAAGATGCCAGCATACGTTGAAGAAATTCAACTGGCCTTAAAAATTACAACGTTCGTCAGCAAAATCAGAACCTACGCCGCTAGCATTGAGACGGCCTTCGTTGTCCATATAATGCATTTTATTAAGGCTGAATGTAACATTGCCAGTGTTGAAATTGTTTTCATCAGCTTCTGCAAATTTTAATGTACGTCGCGATGCACATGTCGGTGTAGAATCACAATTACTCTTGGATTTTAATTTTTTAAACGTACGCTGGCACTGGGAGAAATCAAGGTTACCGGTGTTGAAGATGGCATATGTTCATTCTTGATCTCAGAAATTAATTTTCATATTAAAGGCCGATTAAATTTAATTCAAGGTTGTCGGCCTTTGATGCTGGCATAACTCCCCTGCGACCTTCATATAAATTCATCTTGTTGTTATTTTTTTATGGGAATGAGAAACCCTAGGTACGATTTTCTTTTATATTTCTTCATAGCTCATTGGTAGAATTAGGGCTTGAACACTAGAGATCTTTTCTTGTTGATTGAATAAGGATTACACATCAGGATTAAGTGGAAAACATCGTTTATGTATGGATTTTGGTGTGGACTTCCTGATCAAGGTGATTTCATTACTTTTGTTCTTATTCATAATTGGATTTTGTTTAAAGCTTTCTCCTATGTGATCTTATTAGGGCTTTTAGTTATTGATATGTATTTTTGGATTGTGGTTTAATTGTTGTTGATTAAATCCTTGTTTGTATTTGAATTGTTAATATTAATTCACTGAGCATGTATTTTGGATGAGATCTAGAATTCATGTTAGATTTGGATTGCGATTTGGAAATTCTTTTCTAATCATTTTTGTGAATATCTAATTTGGATTCAAAAATCACATAAGGATATTGGTTTGAAATTCTATTAAGGTTTGGTAATTTTTAAAGATTAGTCAATTAATCACTTTCCTATGAATAGGAAATATTGATTGGTTAATTTAGGATAATAACTTACTTTAGAAAAAAGGAGTTATTACTTGTTGCTCGATTATTTAAAAACTGAACCTATTAACAATTTGAATTTGCAAGCATTTCTTGATCAATAGCAGACATTCAATTTATTTCCAGATTTGATTGGCTCTAAACTTAATTCTATTTTAGGTGTGGAAATCCAAATTTTTCTATAGTGTAGCCTTATTAAAAGAAAATCTAAAAAGAGAAACAACTTTTGATTTTCCTAGCTATGAATTAGACTAATACTATTGAGAGCTAGCGCTCACTCCATGTGGATTCTACTCGGTATTCACCGATATATTATTACTGCACATATATCTGATACACTATCGGTTAAAGATCTGCGCATTTAAAGTCAAGTATTTTGGCGCCTTGTTGGGGAGTGAACAATGCTACTTTCAATTTTAAGGACTTTTGTAGACTAGGCTTTATAAAAAAAAATTGCTTTCTTCTTTATCCTGTATATACTAGTCTTTGATTCTTTTATATAATCTATTGGGTTTTTCTTTTTCTCTTTTCAGGTGCTTAAAGAACAAGATATAGATAATCCAAAAGCACTAGTTTTCCTAATATGTTGTACTTCAGAGATCAGATCATAATTATATTCATTCAGGCAGTATGATGGAGAGCTTTTGATAAATGCTTGGGGCCAATTCTGCCATTTGATGAGCCAATGCCATTATCATAATTCACCTACTTGGACTCATCTGAATTTTTTCCTTAATGGCATAAGTGATTATGGTAAGACGAAGATAGATTTAGCTACTGGAGGGAACTTATCATTTATGTCACTAGAATTGGCGTTTGTAAAGATTGATGGATTTTTAGGAAGCTAAGACACTAGTCCATACAATTCGAATCCAGTAGTATGTTCATGGTATGGCTATTCATATGATGACTCTCAATATCAGGGTAATATGCAAGAATTTGATTCCAGCATGACAAATCAAGATTATCACCATACTTGTGAGACTTTAAGATAAGAGATTGTTGTCAATTCTTCTCCTATACCTGTAGTTACATATTTAGGTAGAGAGAAAACTTTTGAAGAACTTGTGAGGAGTTTAGAGAAAAAATAGGAAGAAAAGTTTGAGAAGCAACAATAGGTTATTGAGAAATTGGAGACTCAGGTAGCAAGTCTAACTGAATTTGTTTCATCTATGTTTAAAACTGCTAACACAAGTGCAGATTGGGAGCTTTCTAGTGATGAAAAGGAAATTGACACCTTAGTTGACAATCAAAGGCAAGAAAAAAGGGAAGAGAAAGAAGTTGTGTCAAGTGCAAAAAATTTGAATAGCAATTCTTCAGTAGTCAAAGAGGTTGAAACAAAAGAAGACAAGCTAACTTTGGAATTAGTTATTGAGAAGCTTGCAATTCTGACCATAGAGGGGTTTGAGAAATTGGGACAAGCGAATTGCAGTTCTTGAGAAGCCCTCTACCCCAATTGAGCATGTAGATGAGCTTAAAGTAGAAATAAGTAAGCATGTTGAGATTGATGAGACTTTAGCTTCTACATCAACTCAGAAGGAATGATATGGTACATCAAGAGCACACTCCTGTAGTCATTGAACCTACTGTTAACTAGATGTGCCATCGGCTCCTTTTCCAAGAAGAACAAGAAAAAGGAAAGATGATGTGATTTTGAAAGATTCCTAGAGTTGTTTAAGAAGCTTGAAGTTGATATTCCTTTGGCTAAAATTTTAAAAGAATCACCTCAGTATAGAAGGTTCTTGAAAGAAGTTATGAATAAGAAGAGGAAAATGAATTGGAAAGAGACAATCATGTCGTCTTAGGCTTATACTGAAGCTTTGAAGGATGCATTGCCCCTAAAGTTAAATGATACAGGGAAATTTACGTTATATATTGCACTATAAGAGATAATAAATTTAAGAATGGTTTTTGTGATCTTAGTGCAAGCATAAATTTAATTCCTTTCTCTATGGCAAAGAAATTAAGATTAGAAGATGCAGTTCAGAAGACTGAGATGATAATTAAATTGGATTATAACTCTATTAAACGACCAAGAGGAATAATTGAGGATGTGCTATTAAAAGTGGATAAGTTCATTTTTCCAGTGGACTTTGTTGTTTTGGATATGGAAAAAGATCCAAAGATTCCCTTCATCCTTGGATGCCTATTCATGGCCACTGTTGGAGCTGTAACTGATATGAAGAATAGCAAGATGGTGTTGAGGGTTGGAAACAAAAAGCTGAATGTGAATATCATGAAGAGATAGAAAAAGAACCCTAAATCTACCAAAGCTAACACAACTGAAAGTGCAAGAGTAGAAAATTGGATGAAAAGGAAGGATAAGGAGACTAGTGAATTTGATCCTCCTTGAATAAGAAAGTCAAAAAGTTAAGTTGAGACTATAAAACAAACGCTGAGTGGGAGGCAACCACTATTATCTATCTATTTATATCTTTTTCTTTTTCTTTTTCTTTGTTTTGATAGTGTGCCTTGTTGTGCAGATAAGATGAAATTCAAGAGCTAAAGAGCTTAATTGTAGACAACAAGAGGATGAACTTACAAGATGGACTTAAATTGAAAAACTTCTCTATTTCTATACCGGTTGGAACTCACATGTATCCATTTAAAAAACTGGGAAAGTACCATATTCATTTTCTCTTTATTTTTATTCTTTCCTTATTGAGTTGATTTAGAAACAGTGAGGTCACTGTTTATTTTATGTGTGGGGGAAAGGATAATGAATGGAGAATTGGAGAATGGAGTTGAATATGACTACTGATAATGTCTGAAATGTTGTTTTAATTGCATATCTATGATATTTGCATTGTATTGCTATAGCCACACTTTGAACTTTTTGTCCTTAAGTATTATAAGGCAATTTTGGGCCAATTTTTTTTTTTCAATTTTTTTGATGAAATCTTGAGATTGTACAAAGAATTGTAGAAAGCATCTATAAAGAATGTGAAATTGACTTGTTAATTGTCTTACTCACCTACTGTTGTAATTAGAATACTTAGTTGAAATTAAGTAGTAAAATCTTTAAGAAACAAATTTATTTTGTATTTAACTTTAGAATTGAAAGTTTGAGAGTAGATCTAGTCCTTCTGTGAAAAATGAATAGGTCTACTACTAGAAAAAAGTTAACATGTTTATAACCTTTGTGTTCTTTTGAGAATATTTTTAAACACGTAGTGAAAGAGGTAAATGAAATTCTTTTCTTAGTGATCCTTTATAAAAAAAAAAAAATCTTTAATTTGTGTTGTATTCAAAAGAAAAGAAAGAAATAAGCATAGTCTCTACTCCAATGACTCAAGTATTTGATTTATGAGTATCGGAACTTGAATGTTAAATTGAGGAAGAGTTCTAAGGGGTTCTTTAAAACCTGGTCACTTAGGTGATGAGCCTGGGATGTGCCGACTCAATGAACTCACTACAATGAGAAGGGAAGAAAGGCAAAAATTCAATTCTTGAACTTTGAAAAGAAAGAAAAAGATGGAGGTAAAAACCTCCCAAAATAGAATGAATGCTTGTATGAAAGAAAAGAAAATGAATGCAAGAGCTCAACATGGAATAAGACTTATAATAAAAAAAGAGAAATCTAGAGAAGGAGTGGATACCGTATGCTTTCACTCTATGTTGCTAGGATTACATACTTGTTAAATGTCCATGAAGTTTAAATGATTGTTTTTGCTTAATGGATTGAGTATCTACTTTTGAATAGAAGATTTTTTTTTGTTAAAAGCTAGGATTAAGGTTTGTTTTGTCTAGATTAGCTACTAAATTTTGATTCTAGTACTCTAATTACATATTTCTAGTTTAGTTTGATCAGTAGGCACAAGATTTGCAAGTCATGGCTATCAAAAGAAATAGATGCTTGTATTGTAAAAGTTAAAATTTATGTACATTCTATGACAAATTTCAACTTTGGTCTTATTTATTTTGCTCGAGGATAAGCAAAAGTTCAAGTGTGGAGGAGTTGATAAAGTCATATTTCACTCAATTTCCATGGATCAAATCATGTTTATATGTTATAGATTTTATAAAAATCAATTGGAAATGGTACTTAAATATTCTTAAATTGATATTTCAGGTTATTGAGGACTTGTAAAACAAATACATGCAAATTGGAGAAGTTTTGATCAATTTTGGCAAAAAAATCATTGTGCATTGACCAATTCTGCAAGCTACATTGTCGGCTTGCAATTTCAAAAACACTGGTGTTCAATCAACAAAGGAAAGCTGCTAACGTACATTGAAGAAATTCAATCGGCCTTCAAAAATTACAACGTACACCGGCAAAATCAGAACCTATGCTGCTGCATTGAGATGACCTTCATTTGCCATAGAATGCATTTTAGTAAGGCCGGATGCAACACTACCAATGTTGAAATTGTTTTCATCGGCTTTTGTAAATTTTGATGTACGTCGTCGTTGTACATGCTGGTGTAGAATCATAATCACTCTTGGATTTTAATTTTTCAAACATATGTTGGCACTGAGAGAAATCGAAGCCGCCGGTGTTGAAGACAACGTATATTCATTGCTGCTCTCGGAAATTAATTTTCACATTAAAGGCAAGTTAAATTTAATTCAAGGCTACCGGCCTTTGATGCTGATGTAACTCCCCTACGACTTTTCATATAAATTTATCTTGTTGTTATTTGTTTATGGGAATGAGAAATCCTAGGCACGATTTTCTTTGATATTTCTTCATAGCTCCTTGATAGAATTAGGGCTTGAACACTAGAGATCTTTTCTTGTTGATTGAATAAGGATTCCACACCGGGATTAAGTGGAAAACATCGTTTGTGTATGGATTTTAGCATGGAATTCTTGATCAAGGTAATTTCATTCCTTTTATTCTGATTCATATATTGGATTTTGTTTAAAGCTTTCTCCTATGTGATCTTATTAGGGCTTTTAGTTATTGATATGGATTTTTGGATTGTGGTTTAATTGTTAGTGATTGGATCCTTGTTTGTATTTGAATTGTTGATGTTAATTCACTGAGTATGTATATTAGATGAGATCTAGAATTCATGTTAGATTTGAATTGCAATTGGGAAATTCTTTTCTAATCATTTTTGTGAATATCTAGTTGGGATTCAAAAATCACATAAAGATATTGGTTTGAAATTCTATTAGGGTTAGGTAATTTTTAAAGATTACTCAATTAATCGCTTTCCTAAGAATAAAGAATATTGATTGGTTAATTTAGGATAATAGCTTACTTTGGAAAAATAAGTTATTACCTGTTGCTTGATTATTTAAAAACTGAACCTATTAACAATTTGGATTTACAAGCATTTCTTGGTCAATAGCAGACATTCAATTTATTTCCAGATTTGATTGGCTCTAAACTTAATTCTATTTTAGGTGTGGAAATCCAAATTTTTCTATGGTATAGCCTTATTAAAAGAAAATCTAAAAAGAGAAACAACTTTTGATTTGCCTAGCTATGAATTGGACTAATACTATTGAGAACTAGTCCTCACTCCCTATGGATTCAACTCGGTATTCACCGATATATTATTACTGCACATATACCTGATACACTATCGGTTAAAGATCTGCGCATTTAAAGGAAATTGAATATAATTAAAAAGACTTTTAAAAGCATATATAGAAAAAGCGTGAACAAGTATTTTGTAGTTAACATAACATTCATGTACTACACAACATTCCTTCCACTCTTCCATATTCTGAGCTTTTTTATGTTTGCTATGAATGGTTTTACAATTCTACTACAACAGAATGAATTGGATTTGACACTAAGTTTTTTGACGGATTGGGTTTGGGAATATTTTTGTGGTTAGGTTATGAAGTTTCCAAGTTGTTTAGCCATGGTGGATGATGGCTAATGAATAATTATATGGCTCATATTTTTTGAAAGGTTATAACAATTAATATGTAATCAATGAGTAATTTATGATTTTTAACGAATGTGTGTGATGTTAAACCTGGCCTTGTTTCTTAAAAAGACAAGGTCTTACAAGGCCTGCCTCCTCTCCTGAAGAGATGAGATAATTAGTTAGAATATTTTCTTCTCGATGGCATTTCCATAATTTTTTTAAAAAATGGTAATATTTTTTTCCTTTTCCCTCTTATTTCTAATTGAGTAGCATTTATTATTGGTCAAGTCAATCTATCTCTCTAAATATATATATATATATATATATATAAGTAGATGACGTACCGTGATGTGTGTGCAAATAAAAATGTAACTTTTTAGAATATTTACTAATTTGATTTGGAACCTATATAAAGAGTAGTAAATAGTTAGTGATCATTCCAATACAATACATGTATATCCAGCAATGTTCTCAATATGTGATAAAATATCTTCAAGACAATAATACATTTTTGTATACAACATTCTTCGTGTATGTCCCACACACTCTAGGTAGATTTTCTCTCTTAACCAATACTTTTGTTGATGCTATCGATACTCTTCGTGATAGTGCACATAAAGTTGATTTATTGTGGTATTGTCCTTCGAGCAATTCATGTTGAATCTTAGGCCAGCATCATATATTTGGGAATATTATTAATTTTATTCAGAGAAAACATGGCGGAACATCATTAAATATGGTACCAGAGCTTTAGATCGGTATATAAAAATACATACTTAGGCTAAAAAAGGAAAAGACTATGTCTACTCAACTCCTATTTAATTCTATTCAAACCCTATTTAATTTCATGATTTCAAAGATACCAAAAATATTTTATGCTTATATGCTACAAACATTATATTAAAAAAAATTTCATCGTTATATGAAAATACATGCTTAAGCTAAAAAAGTAAAAGATTATGTTTATTTAACCTCTATTTCATTCTATTCAAACCATATTTAATTTCATGATAAGCTAAAAAAAGGAAAAGATTATGTTTATTCAACCTCTATTTCATTTTATTTAAATCCTATTTAATTTCATGATTTCGGGAATACCAAAAATATTTTACACTTATATACTAAAAATATTATACTGAAAACATTTATACTAAAAATTTACACTAAAGATATCAAATGTGGTGATTTTGCTTTAATAGTATAGATATTAAAATTTACTATTTAGAATAGTCACCTATTATTCTATTTTTTGTTATCTATATTATTAATGTTAACTATACACTATAATGTATCATTAGCCTAGTGGGATGGATTCCAAAAGTAATGTAATGGTGGCCAAAAGTTATTTTAATAATTCTAGACATTATTTTTAAATCTTCTTTAGTCATTTCATAATATGTAAACAATAGACTAAATTACACTAAATGATATCAACAATTGAGGTTGAGGATAAATTCATTTGAGTTATCAAAATTTTGAGTAATTGAAAAGAGGTATAAATGTTTCGCAAAATATATCAAATGAGATATTGACGTTTTGCAAAATTCATTTAAGGTATTAATGTTTGAATTAGTTTTTAATTAAATATTTTTAATTTTTCATCAATGATCAATTATTAGTACCTTCTTTGTTAATACATCTTTTTAACTTCTCAAAACATTGATATGATGATACTTTAAATAGACTTATCCTCAGTCGTGGATACTTTTTTTTAATAAAAATAAGATCTTATGTCATTCTCTACTATTTAGTTGATGTACTATAAGTAAAAAAAAAAAAAAAAGAATGGTGGCGGTTGAAAGTTGTTTTGTGTGTTAAAAATGTAAGTTTCGTGAATTATATTAAATTGATCTTTCTTTCTATCTTTTTTCTTTCTTCATACCAAAGAACTATGATAAAAAAAAAAAAAAAATTATCACAATGGTCAACCAGTTGAAGAGCTGGCCTCGTAATGTAAGGGATCTTGGATTCGTCACTAACCTGCCATTGATGAGTCGAGGCCAGATCCAAATTTCTAGACCTATAATGCGGGTTGGGGCAGGTTGGAGCGATTATGATCCATTCCATTACGTAGTGTAAATAAATACGATGACATGGATCACGATCAAACTATCATAGATCGTAGGACTTAGTCATGCATATAATAACATCTAGTATTCTATTTTCATTTACTTAAGAAGCATACGGAGAGTTCTTACTTATAATCACTATTTCAAATATTAATCTTGAATTTATTTCATGCATAAAATATTACATAAGCTACAAATAAAATAAATAAGCATCAACTTGAAAACAAAAGACACATCAATACTGTATTTTTGTTATTTTTAAATAAATGTATATTAAGAAACACATACTAATACCAAAAAGATAATTTTATTTATAAATAGATCAAATAAATATAATACAAATACGTTATAAATATAGATTAAATATAAATATAAAATAAATAAAAATCTAATAATTCAAACAAACACACTGATTAAAGGTGGGAAAGAGCATGGCCAATAATTAAAAATTAAAAAATAAAAACAAAAGAAAAAAGGGCTAATATAATATATTATGTCCTTTCTTCCTGCAAAAAGAGAGGATGCTGTCAAGCTTGTTGAGGGAACTGTCCTGTATTTATGTGATTCAGCAATTGTGATCCGCGAGACCTAGCGTTGGGAATCCAGGACAACGGATCCTTCGGAGCACTCGGATTTAATAAGGTTGTACTTGTTTCAATCAGTATATCTGCCACTTTTGTCAATTCTTTAATACGCTTCAACGGTGACCGTATCTCTTCGGGTGATTTGGCTTCCAACAGTGCTGTGTTTCTTGGAGTGATTTGGCTTTCTCAACGTTAACACCCAAATCATTAACATTTACTTTGAAGGTTGCAGCATATGCTAGCCAACGCGTCATCTCATTATTCCTTTTTGTCCCCAACATTTGGACTCCTTCTGTCTCTTTGATAATATCTTTTTCCACCTCTTCAGCATGATGAAGCTCGGTGGCATCCTGGTTAGTTTGTTTTTCATATCTATTTAGTGTTTGTTTGGTGGAAAAAAGATGAAAAACTAATTACTCATTCATAAATCAGATACAAATTAGAGATATAGAAATTGATAAGTCTCACGTTTATTAATGGTTTTCACAGGTAAATAATTGTGATAGATAAAAGTCCATTTGAAAATCATTACTAATGGTTAGCCATCATGATTAATATCAATAAAAATAAATAGAAAATTTAAAGGGAAAAAAGATGGGATAAATTGTGTTACTGGTATCGAATCGTCGGTAGAGTTAGGGTATGGAAGCACCGTGGACCTGTAAACATAAAACTCGGTTAGTGATGCATCGAGCGATTGTCTAGCGTGGCCATTCCAATTCTTAAGTTAGCTATGGGTTCTTAGAGTAATAAAGAGAGAAATAATTTGGATAGCACTAATGTCCAGGGAAAAAGTCTCTTTTACCTCTATGTGAAGGTTCTTTATATGCGGTGGCCATAATGAAATTCATGAAATCATAGGATATCTTCATTCCATGTAGCAAATTCCCTAAATCTGTTAACAAGCTTGATCTGAAGAGCAAAATTTTGTCAAGTGCAAAATACAACCGGTGTCAACAATCAAGTGCAAATTCCCTATCTAACACTATGGTTTTATGTAAGCCATGTAACCTAACCATCTCACTAAAGAACAACTTAGCTATGCGAGAAGCATCTGCAATCTTACTACAAGGTACGAAATGTGCCATCTTAGAAAAACGATCAACTACCAAAAAGACCGAATCATGCTTCCTAGGTGTCATAGGTAAACCTAACACTAAGCCCATGCTAATGTCTTGTGAAGGAGAATGTAGAATAGGCAATGGTGTGTAAAGGCTTGTATTTTGCTTCCTATGCTTAGTAAATTGATAGGTACGACACTAATTCACTATTCTAGCCACATCTCTCTTAATGCTAGGCCAATAAAACCTATCCGCAACATAACTATGGTTTTATCTCTCTTAAAGTGACTAGCCACACCACCAGTGTGCAATTCCCAAATCAAAAAGTCTCTTAAGGAAGTTTTTTGAATACATAATCTATCACTCTTAAATAAGCAACCATCCCTAAGAAAATAATCAACATGAAGTCCTAATTGACCATTAGATAATGCTTCATAGATCTTCCCAAAATCAGGACAAATCACATATTCCTCTTTCACCTTTTCAAATCCAACAACCTCAATAGATAAAGTACCTAATAATAAGTGCATGTAACTTAGAGCATTAGCATGTTTATTCTTAACTCCAGCTTTATGTTTAAAAAAAAAAATATGTACTCCTGCAAAAATTGAACCCACTTTGCATGTCTAATTCCAAGTTTCTTTTGTGAATTTATATACCTAAAAGCCCGATGATCCTTGTACAAAAAAAATTCATTAGATAACAAATAATGCCTCCAATGTTTCAAAGCTTGCACCACTACATAAAATTCTTTATCATAGGTTGAGTACCTTTGTATTGCCTCATTCAATTTCTCACTAAAGAAAGCTATAGGATGTCCCTTCTGACTAAGCACTCCACCTATTCTCATGCCATATGCATCACAAGCAACCTTAAACACTTTAGAAAATTCATGTAACTTAAGCACAAGTAGTTCAATCATCCTCATTTTAATTTCTGTGAATGCTTAAGATACACTTTTAGTCTAAGTAAATTCCCTTTTCTTAATGCAATTTGTAACTAAGGCCATAATGGTGCTAAAACCTCTAATAATTATCCCATAAAAAGTGGCAAGTCCATGAAAACTCCTAACATCATGAATATTCTTGGTTCGGGCCACTCAACAATTAACTTAACTTTCTATGGATCTACTCTTAATCCCCCACTGACACAACAAAACCAAGGAAATTTACCTAAGCAGTTAAGAAGGCACACTTTTTCAAATTCACATAAAGTTCTTCACGTCTAAGTGTCTCAAATAATCTCCTTAAATGGCATAGGTGCTCTTTTTGGGTGTTACTATAAACTAAAATATCATCAAAATACACCACAAGAAACTTTCCTATGAATGGTCTCAATACTTGTATCATTACTCTCATAAAAGTGGATGGGGCATTGGTCAACCTAAATGGCATAACTAACCACTCATAAAGACCTTCTTTTGTCTTAAAGGTTGTTTTTCGCTCATCCCTTATCCACTCCCAAGGTTAATATTGGAGAACCACTTAGATCTTAAAAGCAAATCTAACATGTCATTTAACATAGGGATTGAGAATCCATAGTTGATAGTGATCTTGTTGATAGCTTTAGAATCTATACACATTCTCCAACTTCTATCTTTTTTAGGGGCAAAGAGTGCAGGCACAACACATGGACTAAGTAAGATTCATCCTATAGTGTGGTAAATTAGGTAAGGTCACTCCAGGGGCTAAATCTATAGCGTGTTGTATGTCTCACATGGGTGGTAATCTTTCAGGAAGCTCCATTAGGATAAGGTCCTTAAATTCTTCTAGTAAAGGTTTCGCTTCCATAGGTAGGTTTAACTCAAACTCAAGGGTATACTCTTCTACTTCCTTAACTACTAGAGCATACAAGGTGCTTTGCTTAGACTCAAACTTAAATTCTTTAGCACTTAGAATATGGAGGGGTTTCTTAGTATCTACACTGGCTATCCCTTTATTGGTACTGACCTTAAGTTCTTTAGGTAGTGAAGGACTAGGCTTAATTTTCTTCCCATCATGCATGAACATATAGGTATTAGTTCTCCCATAATGAACCATACCTAGGTAGTACAACCAAAGCTCCCTAAGAGAACATGAGTGATATCCATAAGTACTACATTACACCAAATTTTATATGAATAGGTGGCAAAGTGTAAAGGAACTAAACACCTCTGGGTGACTGGTAATGTGGTCTTATTGACCTAAGCTACCTCAAAAGGGTGCAAGTGTGGTACAAGCTTGAGACCTAACTTAGACACAACAACCTATGAAACAACATTCACGCTGCTACCCTCATCAATAATTACCTTACAATTATGACCATTACATTTTGTGTAAGTGTGAAAGATATTTGTTCTTCTCCAATTATCTTCTTTTCTAAGTTGGGTAATGAGACAACTAACAACATTTAAATTGCTCTCTTCATAATTCAAGCCTATGTCATCCTCATCACTAGCACCCTCCTCTGAAATATGGTCTAGTTCCTCACAATCATCATTCTCTACTGGTTCTCCTTCCCCAACATAAAGGTTCTTAGCTGGATACTCGTAAGCTAAATGATTAGGACTGTGACGCCCATAACACCTCTGACTGGAACTAGCTTTAGAACTCGATACAGAAACATTTTTATCTTTGGTATTTCCATCCTGAGTCACAGCAATGTTACTAGATTTAGGTACTATAGGGGCTCTCCTATTGGATTTGCTACCTTTATCACTAAAATTATTACACCTGGAAATTTCCTTTTATTGATAACTAGACTGTCTCTTGGTCTTAACCAACTCTCAATCTCTAAGGCTTGCTGGAAGGTTTTTTCTAGGGTTTCATTATAGTAAGAATGAAGCTCTCTCCTAATATTCTATCGTAGGCCATTCCTAAACTTAGAAAGTGCTAACTCAGGTGTCTCTGGCTCATATCACCTAATTAAAAGCTCATCAAACCTAGCTATATATTCCTCAATAGATTTCCTTACCTAAGATTAACGTATTCTTGGTAGAGTGTATCCCTATAGGACAAAGGAATGTATTTCTTCCTTAGCTTAGTTTTCATCTCTATCCAATGCTCTATAGGTTGTTCTCCTAATCACAAAAGATGTCATTCTACATTTATCTAGTACAATTTGGCTTGACCTAGTAATAACATCTTCACAAAACGCACCCTATGGTCCTTTGGCATCCTATAAAAATCAAAACATTGTTCCATAGCAGTTATCCTATCTATGAAAATAGCAAAGTCAAGACTTCCATTAAATGTGGGTAAATCTATTTTGATACACTTAGTAATATCATTAACACAATTGTCATAATACGGGTTCTCATAGGCATGCTCTAAATAGTCATCCTGATGGAAATTCCTATTTAGGATCCTATGTCATATTGGGTCAACCCTATGAAAATTTTGGACTATCAGGTTTCTCTGAAGGTAAAGCTTAGGAGGTGGGTTATCTTCTAAGTTAAGATTCCCATTCTGTTTATCTTGGTCAACAGGTAACCTAGCAATTTCCAGGAAATTTATGTGACCCCTAAGAGTATCTAAGCCATGCCTAAGATCCTCCATCTTAGAAGCTAGTTGCTCTAACACCTCAGTAATATCGGTTTCTTTTGTCAAGTCTCCTCTAAAAGTTGTACCACTAAGGGATTTTTCAGTACATCTTTTTTTTTTTTTTTTTAAGTAAAGAATAATTTTTTTTGTAATGAAAAAGCAAAGATTTTTTTTAAGTAAGAAAAAAAAGAATGCTAAATCTAAGTTATAATACCAAAATTGACGTAGGACATGGAAGCAAAAGAGTTAATGAAAATAATGAAATATAAGGGTTACAGAGATATTAATCAAGAAAATTAAATTAAACAAAGATTATAATAGAGAATGCCAATAAACTCGCCACAAATATCAAGAACTAAAGAAATTAAATTAAGCACCTGCTCGTCCCAAATGATTAACCAAGAGGGTGAGTGAATTGATTATTTGATAAAAATTTGTCTTTTTCAAAAATTAACCAAAGTCACACCACTTAGTTTATTAAGCTAAAATTTCTTATAAACTCACTTGTAAAAAATTAAACTTGATCACAAATATTGTTAATATTAATTAAAATTTGAATAGACTCAAGTTCAATTAAGTCCATAAAGAGTTAAGTAATTGTTTAAAAGTTTAGCTTCCGGTTACTCTTTGACTGAGTCTCTGAGTTTGGTGTGCAGCAGAAACAAATAGATAAATATGCATGAAATTAAAGGAAGAGAAGAGTGCAAAATCGATTTATAGAGGTTCCGCCTTGAGCGTCAATCCTTTCTTTCAGCTCCAAACAGGGGATCCGGTATTCTATATCGATATATTCACTATATCCAAAATAAATGAGAGTACAAGCTCATCCAAATATAATGGATTTCAATCACTGCTCAGCTTGTCTAGCTTCACTCAAGCTATTATTGATCTATAGAAAAAGATATGTCACTCTTACTCTTTTACAATCTCACATGAGATATATAAGATCTTGTGAAAATAAAGAAATTAAAAATTTCTCAACTTCTTAGCTTAAACAAGTAGAAAATGTGAATGACATAATTTAGATCAGAAGCAAAATGATTCTTGAAAATTTTTGGAGCACGTAATGTTTTTCTCTTTTTCTTTTCACGTGTTTATATATCTACTCTTATGGTCTTCCCTTACTTATCCTTCATTGAATAACGGCTAATTCGAATTTGAAAGACGGTTGATAACGTTTCTTGTAGCTCCTGAATTTTTGCTTTGAAAGATGGACTGATCTTATCTTCAAAAACAAATTTGTTGTTGCATTTGTAAAGCCACGTGTCTTGTAGACTTAGCTTGAAGTTTGTTTATGTTTATCCTTTAAAAAAAATTCATTGTTAACATCTATATCAACTTCTTGTTGGAGTATCTTTCATATCCCTAAAAATTAGTATAAAATCTTTCATCTATTTTTCCAAATCGCAATGAGCTTAGGAAGGTTGGCAACTTCTGCTGTAATGACTTATGGAGCTTCAAATAATCATATTTTCATCAATTAACTTGAGCTTAATTCATAAATACTTGAAATAATCATATCTGAAATAAATTTGATTTTACTATCATGAGTTCTTGAAATTCTTCATAAGCTTTGATTTAAAATAATTCAAATCCCCTTGGATATGTTAACCAATTTTGTGGAACATTTGAATGCATTATCCAAGTACATTCAACTTTGGAGCTGGGCCTTCATTTTGATGTAAAACTTTCTCAAATATCATATTCGAAATATTCTATTCAAAAACTACCAGTTGTAGATTCACTGTTTGAGTCAGTCTCTGAGTATAACAATTTGTTGCAGTTTTCTATAAACTCTTTGAGTTATCTTCTGACTTTATTTTTGCTTCACTTTACTTATTCCTTGAAAGCTTTAACCTCACTTGTTTTGTTAATTCATGATTAATTGAAAATCGCTGCATACTTAACAAATTCATTAGTGATACTTGATCTTTTTTGTTATCATCAAAACATCTAAAGAGAGATCCTAATAGAACCTTTGTCTTCTTCTTGCTTAGGATCTAAAATATCTAAATTAATTCCTAGCATTCCAATTACTAAGCCAATTGGACTTAAGGCCGTAGTCAAAACACACCAAGGCAGTGTTCAATGATTAACAATCAACGCTTGTGGCCTTGATAAAAATTAATCCTCATTGGACAATGTTTGAGAATTAACCCACTCTTAACAAGATGAAACTCGAATTAATTGGATTAGCCCTAAATATCAATATTATAATCATTAGACAAATAATGATAATAAGATCGTTTGGTAACCTCACACTATTGGTGAATATTTGCGATGACCTTACACCACCAATGAAAATAAAGGAATCATACCTTTAGAAAAATTTTCTTTATTCAAAATATCAATAAGTTTATTCAAAACCCTTATAAAAGAATTATTTATAATAAATCTAGATATTAATCTAATGGCTATTATTCAGCCAATCTGATAAATCTTGATACTCATACCTATTATATCTATGATAGAAAAACCTAAAATAATAAAAGTAAATATAATCTAAAATTAAATATCAAAATCCTTATGCTATATGGGACACCGTTGATCCCTATCATAAAGACATATCAATAAAATGATTTTGATTAGAAGTTCTATTTTCTTTCTTTTTTTTTTCTTTTCTTTTTTTCCTCCTCCAATGCTCACACGTCCCAGGCATGTGTATAATTCCAGCGTGTACAATATGAATGTGTAAAACATTAATTTGTTGTCTTAAATTTTTTTAAAACATTCTATATGTTACTTTATCAAACAATCTATTTAATTAATTTATCAAGTACAAAACTTAAAAATTATGTGTAGACAAAAGGAATTGTCAAAAGTACTAATATCGAGATACATCCAATAAAAGAATAATAAATAATATTGAAAATATTACTCATAAATAAATATAAATGATTCGGGGTTTGCAAAATCATATTTTATAATCATTAGATGTTATTTGGCTCATAAAAGTTCAATAAAGTTTGTCCTGTCTCCAATTAGTAATTTTTTTCTTTTTTATTATCATAATTGGGGAGGGTATATAAATCTGGTATATTTTCTTGAGTGAATAAGATGTCATTATACTTTAAAGCAATTAGGAGTTTTATAAAAGGTTTTAATAATATTAATATAAATATATATTTTTTCCATGACTAATATAATATATTCAATGATATACAGATACAAATAAAATTATAATACTTTATAATTTTATAAAAACTATGTATCGTCTTCACAGGTTATTGACATGACATTAATACTTGATTGCTGCTGAAGTGGACATGTACCGTGTCAATAGGGACCCATGAAGCTTACATCAGCATGACGTTCCAATAGCTGGGACGTTCCCGGAAGGCTGGGACGGGACGATTCGCGGGACGCGGGACGATTCGCGGGACGCGGTGTTTGTAGAACGCACGCACACTTTGAGCACATTCAATAATAAAAAAAAAAAAAAAAAAAAGAAGGGGTGCTTTCCAGTCATAGAAGTGTCACATGGTTAAAGAAAAAAGTTTGAAAAATATATATACATATATATTTAGTCTGGATATTTATTTATTTTTCATATGAATTTTCATGTATATTTATGTTTTAAAAAATTACCAATTTACTTTTTTTTTTCTTTATTTCTAATCAAGTGTTTAACAATTTAAATCTTTTCTACCTGAATTGTTTGATAATTCGGTCAAAGTTCCACAATAGGTTGTTGAGCTCGAATAGATTCCAACTTTCCTACGCCCATTCCCGGACTCGGATCGTATCGGAAGTGCTACTAAGGCCTTCTCCCTACGGGACCAGTTCTCAGTGACGACCGGACCTTTCCTTTTTCTCCCTTTAAGCAGCCTTGTTTAGCGGAGAGTTGATTATAATTAAAATAATTGACGACTTTTCATAGGTTGGCTTAGAACTGCGAATGAGCTGAGTTGCTCGTAAGTTATATGAGCTCGACTCGTTTTAGGTCCGATTGAGCGCAAGCTTGTGTAAACGAGCCGATTTCAAGTTTGAAATAAAGTTTTTTTAATTAAACAAACCAAACCTAAGATTTTCTTTAGGCTCGTTTAGAGTTTGCGATATTTTTTAATATATTAATACAATATTTTATATTTATATTTATATTAATATAATATTACAAATATAATTATTTATATAAATGAGCTTAAGCTTAGGCTCGTTAAGGTAAATGAACTGAGTTCGGACTCGAGAATCCTTAATAAATTTGAGCTCGTGCCTATTTTTTTAAACTCATTAAAAGCCCAGCTTGGTTGAGTTCCTTAATTTATCAAATCAACCAAACTCGAGCTTTAAAAGGCTTGACTCAGTCTGACTTGCGCCTCCAAAGTGGATAGGTTTCATAATCGTATTCCATTTTTTTTTTCTGTTTTTTTTTAAAATTATTAACTATTGTTCCTTGTGCCAGCCATCATAAAGTAACACATGCTAATTTTATTTTTATTTTTTATATATTTTTGTTAAGGGTATGGTTAAAACTAAAAAATTAGATAAATAAATAACATGATAAGTTAAATAAGAAAGAAAAAAAAAAGTTAATAACTCAAATAAAAAGAAAATCAATTCCCCCCACCCCAAAAAAAAAAAAAAAAAAAATTCTCTCCAAAACTTTTATCAAACTAATGTAAGACTTTCCTACTAAACTTCTCTCCCTCCGCACCCTCCGCACCATGCCAAAAAAAAAAAAAAAAAAAAAAATTAAGTGTAACCCAGTATCGTATCGTGGCCGTTTCTAATAATTTTTTTGCTTCATTAATAATTATCGATCTTCATATCAAATCATTTTCGATCTTAAATCTGCTCTATTTATCATTCCAACTATCATTACTATGGATATCACAACTCCATCACTGCAGGTCCACTTCACGAAAAATCTCATTTAATTGAAGATTAGGAGGTTGACTAATATTATTTGTCATTGATATTTAAGGACACATAGATTTTATGTGTTTGCTGTTTTTCATTTTGCGTTTGCATTAATCACCCATGTATGACTTATAAAATAAAATTGGGTGATGAGAACCGGCTGTTAGGAAAGAATTTCTAATGAAACAAATTTGGAGAATAATAATGACTTAGAGATACGTATGATATCGCTTTCCTTAGAAAAGTTACGCCTTCCACACAAAGTTTGCTATGAGGGTTATGTTGCGAAATTCCCCCACGATACAACTAAGTCTTGATACTTGAATAACAAATTTTCAAGTATCAAACCACACTTAAATATATTTGAGATATATGTGTATAATATTATTAACAAAAGAGAGAAATAAAGAGAAGAATTTTGATCATACAAACATTACTAATTGCAACACATTATATTTATAATGATTAGATATTCTAACCATTACAATTTTCTCTAAGAGTCATATTGTTTAAACATGGGTTGCATCGTTTGGATTTCAAGTTAGTTAGTTATTAATTAACATGAATCATTATCATGAAACAATGCAACCCAAATACATAAAACTCTTTAAGAAATTGATCAAAAGTTGTAACTATTAAAAAATTAACCGTTGAAACAAAATTATCATTACTACAATAGAGATCACACCCGTGATTATGGTGAATACCAAATTTTCTTTCATTTTAATCTTCTTCTTTATTTTAAGTACAATATCCATATTATGGATTATATAATTGACAATCTATATCTACAATCCTCTACTAGATTGTCGATTATATACACACACAAATACCTCCATGTTTATGCTTAAAGAATAATATCGTTAGATTTGAATTATTTCTTAGTATGAATTCTCAAAGTTGCAATAGGGTGATAAGTGGCTTTTGCTTTGAACTTCCACGCTATATGCCACAACCGGAGATTTCATACACATAAACATGCTCACATTCAAATAGTGATTTATGATAGCACGGTAAAGGTCATGTGCTCATCCTGGTTTCATGAACATTTACAAAAGCAAACTCCTTAAGCTTTTGTTAGAAGCAGCACCACTCTTATGTTCAAATAGGTGGAATATACCAAACAGATTGATTTAGATATAATATCTATCCATTAAGAAATGTTTATTACATCTCATCTTGTTTTAACTTATTGTATTTATAATACACTCAGTTAGTAATGACCTATTTTTACCCTTTGAACCTTGAAACTAGTGATGTGCTAGAATAAGGTAAGGTTCCCATCACTTGCAACTATAAGAGTTTAAGACCCATCTTAGCAGCACTTCTTTTTACAAGATCTTTAGATAATCCTTTTGTCAAAAGATTTGCCAGGTTATCATTAGTCTTAACATAGGTAATGGTTATAATTCCATCCCCTATTAATTATCTTAAATATTCATGTCTCAACCCTATGTGTCTAGATTTTCCATTATAAATTTTATTCTAGGCTCGAGACATAGTTGCTTCGTTATCGTAGAAGATTGAAATGGATGACAATGGTTGTGGCTACAACTCTATTTCCATAAGTAAATTTCTAAGCCATCTTGCTTCTCTTCCTATCGCAGCAAGCGCTATAAACTCAGCTTCTATTGTTGAGTGAGTTATGCACATTTGTTTCTTTGAAGCCCAATTTATGGCTCCTCCTCCTATCGTAAATATCCATCCAGAAGTTGAACTTCTATCAATTGCATTTGTTATCCAACTTGCATCTAAATAACCTTCTAGTACAGTTGGAAAGTGATCATAGATTAATCTAAGTTTTACAGTTTTCTTCAAATAACTAAATATTCTGAATATTGCCTTCCAATGTTCAGTACTAAGATTACTTGTAAATCTTGACAACTTGCACATAGCATATGAAATATCAGGTCTGGTGCAATGTGATGCATACATCAAACTCCCCATAGCACTAGCATATTCTAACTGTGCTATTGCTCTTCCAGTATCCTTTTGTAATTTAATGTGAGGATCATAAAGAGTTGTATATTCTTTCTTTACTGAGTGTTTAAACTTTTCGAGAACCTTTTCAACGTAATGTGATTGTGTCAACACGATATTCTCATTTTGTTTCAATATCTTAATTCCCAATATTATATCTACTTCATTCAAATCTTTCATTTTAAATTGTGAAGTAAGATATTTCTTGGTCTCATTTATTCAATCATATTGGTTCCAAACAATAGCAAATCATCAACATACAAACAAATAATAACACCATATTCATTTGTAAATTTTGAATAAAATTTATCGCACTATTTGAACAAAACCATTTGTCAAGCACTATCAAATTTTTCATGCCATTGTTTTGGAGCTTGTTTAAGTCCATACAATGATTTGATTAATTTGCAAACTTTTTTTTTTCATTTCGGGAAGCACAAAGCCTTCTGGTTGTTCCATATATACTTCTTCTTCAAGGTCACCATTTGGAAAAGCCGTTTTGACATCCATTTAATGCAATATAATTTACAAACGGAGGCAATGGCCAACAATACTCTAATAGATGTCAATCTTGCAATAGGAGCATGAGTATCAAAATAATCAATTCCTCTCGTTGCTTAAAACTTTTTGCTACTAATCTTGCTTTGAAAGTTTGCAAAGAGCCATCTGAATTATATTTTCGTTTAATACCCACTTACATCCAATTACCTTAGATCCTTGAGGTAAATCAACTAAAACCCAAGCATTATTAGATAATAAGGAATTTATTTCATCATTTATTGCCTCTTTCCATAAAGTCGTATCACGTGAAATCATAGCTTCTTGATACGTTTTGGGATCAGTATCTACACTAAGTACAACGAGAATTTTACAAATACAGAATCTCTATTTCCTTCTACTAAAAGATAAAGAGCTTGAGAATTAATAAATCCAACATCTAAACTTTTACTTTTCCTTAACTTTTTAGTTATTCTAGGCTCTTTTGTAGATTCTTCATTGGTTTCCATACTATTCTTTTCAACAGAGTTTCTTGTATTAGTATCTTGTTATGTGATTTCATTGTCAATTTGATCACCATGGAATTTGTTTTTTAGGAATTCTACATCCTTAGTTTCGATTATTACGTTGGATTCCAAATCTAATATTCTATATCCTTTAGAATTTTGTGCATAGCCTACAAAAATTCCTTTTAAGGCTCTAGCACTTAATTTTGTCCTTTTTGGACAAAAACCCTATAATAGGCAATATACCCCACACTTTAAAACATTCAACATTTGGTTTTCTTCCTTTCTATTTTTCATATGGAGCAAAACCTAAAGATTGAGATGGAATTTTATTCAAAATATGACATGAAGTTAACAAGGCTTCTCCTCATAAATTAAAAGGTAATTTAGCATTAATGATTAGCAAATTAATCATGTCTACTAATGATCGATTTTTACGTGCTGTTAATCCATTTTGTTGAGGTGTATAGGGAGTAGTACATTGATGCACAATTCCATTCTCTTCACAAAATTTATGAAATTTATTTGAAAAGTATTCACCTCCTCTATCACTACGTAAACATTTGATTCCTTTATTATGTATATTTTCTACTTCAACTTTATAACGTTTGAAAGATTCAAATGCTTCATCTTTATGCTTTAGTAAATATACATAGGTAAATCTTGAACAATCATCAATGAATATTATAAAAATATCTTTTTTCTTCTCTAGTTAAAATGTCCATTAACTTACATATATCACTATGAATTAAATCAAGAACATGAGTATTTCTTTCTACATGAGGAAAATGTTTCTTGGTAATTTTGGCTTGTAAATTTCCACACTTATTCATGTTATCCATGTCATTAATTTTACATAATTATTTCTATTCATATATTTCATGGTTTGCAAATTAACATGTCCTAATCTCGCATGCCATAGATTACAAGAGTCAACAATAAACAGAATCATTCACTTTATTCATTTCAATGCTTAATTAAACATCCATCACAGACATATCCTTTCCCTATATAAAGTTCCCCTTTCATGAGTACAAACTTGTCCGACTCAATTACAACTTGAATCCCTTCTTACATAGCAAACATACAGAAACTGGACTCTTTGTCATATCCAGTACATACAATACATTCATTAGACTTAATTTCTTTCCAGATTAAAATAGAGATCTACACTTCCAATTCCTTGTACACTTGCCAAAATCCATTTCCCATTAGAACTTCATGGTCTTCCACATTTTTTAAATCTTTGAATTGATTTCGCTCATTGCACGCATGAACTGTTGCTCCTGAATCAAGTCACCATTCTCCAGATTTGGTTATTGTTAACATGTTCAAGTCAGTGATCATTCCAACATATAAGGCTTTGAATTCATTTGTCACTGTAGACACCCAATTTTTGCCTAATTAATTAAGGCTTAAATTTATAAAGTTAATTAAACAAAATCTTCATTTTTGTTTAATTAAACTCATTTTTCCAAAAGCCTTAATTAAGTAATGAGTTGGCTAAGTGATCAAGGCACAGGCCAAATGGCCTGTTGGTTAAATACATTGACCCAAACACACACCCAAGCTCAAGGACCCAGGTTCAAATCCTAGCAAAGGCAAATTTTTGCCTTTTTATTTTTTGCCTTCTCAAAGTGACTTTTTGCCTTACTTTGCATTAATTTTTAACTGACAAAACATCATTAATTGTTGAAATTGATGATGCCATTGCAAAGTAGACATGGAATATGAAAGATCAATACACAATTCATGTGTAAAAGCAACCCAAAAGTCACAAAATTCGTGCTAGAAAAATTGAAAAAAATTGGGAAAAAAATACAATTTATAAAGCATTCAATTGCACATAAATGAGGAGTTACAAGAATTGATAAAATTGGATGATTCATCTACCCACATTGAATGATTTGATGAAGAATATGAAAGATCAATCATCAATTCATCAGTTTGAAACAAATTAAACACGAATTATTGAATTAAATTCGTGCAAATGAAGAGGCAAAAATCGATTCGTTTCTAAAACAATATGAAACGTAAAATTGAGCTTGCAATCTATAAATAGGGGACACTAGGATCAAAAGGCACAACATAATTGCAAGAAACACACATACAATAAGTTCAATTCGAAATTTTCGAATTTAGAGTTTAGGATTCGAATTTTTCAAATTCAAAGTGATTTGATCAGATTTGGATCAAATTGAGTGTTTTATCAGTGTTAGAAATGAGTTTTGATTGTTTTAGTGTGCTTGGATTTGATCAAATTGATCAAAATCATCTCTGCAAATTTTCTTTTTATTTTTTTCTGAACGACCGCCGAGGAGCACCACCGGAGCCGCCCCTTGCCGCCGTTCTGGGTGTACGCCACCACCTCCAGGAGATTCGCCGTCGCACCAGGAGTCGGGCCGACACACTCACATCCGCCGCCGATCACCAGAGCCGCAGGAATCAGCCCCGAAGTGCCGTGACTTCGTCTTCTTCACCCGTCGGAGCTCCGAGATCCGACCCGAAAATCCGAACCCAACTCGGTCGGTCGTCTTTCAACTGTCGTCGGTCAAAAGTAAGCAGATCAGACGGTCCAGATTTGATCAAGCAGATCAGACGGCCCAGATTTGATCAAGCAGATTAACGGTCCAGATTCAATCAAGAAGATCAGACGGCCCAGATTTGATCAAGCAGATCAACGGCCCAGATTCAATCAAGCAGATCAAACGGTCCAGATTTGATCATCCAAATCCGACGGCCCATATTTGATCAAGGTGATTAACGCCCCAGATCGAGTCAACGAGATCAGACGGCTAGGATTGGTCTTCAGACCAGACGATCCAGATCGCGTTCCGCTCCATCCAACGGCCCAGGTCAATCCGCATTATTTTATTATTAGTTTATTATATATTAATTTCAGAAAATAGCAAAAAATAGTAAAAAATCATAAAAAATTCAGAAAAATTCAGAAAAATTCAGAAAAATCCAGAAAAATCAAAATAATTATTTTTCATATAAATTTATTTTTTTGATATTTTTGAATATTTTTTATATGTATTTATACATGAATTGCTTTTAGAAATGCGTATTTGATGCATCAAAATAATTTTAATGTATTATAAAATATTTTGAATATGTTGTGAATTTATATGATAAAAAAAATAAAAATAATAATGATAAAAATAAATAAAAATGACAAAATTGGATTTTCCAAAAACAGAATTTTTAATGATAAAAAAAAATGATTTTGGACTTAGAAAAATATGTTTTCATAAAAATAAAAAATCAATTGATTAGATCATAGGATCATCAAAAGTGATTTTCATAAAAATTAAAAATTTAATGAACTTAAAGTGAGAATAGTTCAAAAAAATAAAATTGATCAACAAACTAAAGTTCTTTTTAAAAGAACTACGTTTTGTTTGATCTCGATTAGCGAGTACGTAGGCACTTGCGGGGCGACATTAAAAAATGAAAAAATGTTTTTGTTTTTTTTTTTGTGAATAATATTTTGTAAATATAAGATGTTTTGTTGATATTCATATTCTAAAGAAAAACAAAAAATGTGACTTGTAAATATTTGAATTTTTGAGCATGAAAAGGATAAATTATAAGTTTAAAATTCCAAAAGTGGTAACCATTTGGTTTTAATAGGTTAGCCCCCGAATCCATGATATCTGGTTTTAAAAGTTTGGTTTCTAAATCAAATTTTCGCAGACTAGTAGCTAAGTTAGGATCAACCGACCCATTGATCCTAGCTTTTATTTTTTCCCGATTTATATCGGGTGGCGACTCTAAATCATTTTCAAAAATGAAAATTTCTTTTAACCCCTAGTCGAGGATTCATGTTAAATGGGTTCGGGTTTAATGTGAATCGGGTTAGGAGAAATGAACCAGATAGTGGGAAAATCCAAGCTCGACAGCTTAGCGACTCCACTGGGGAGTTACTTAATTTTTTTTTTTAATAAAAAAGAGGGCTAGCCACTTCAAAATTATAAATTTTGAATTTATCCTTGCTTATTTTTTTTGTAAATTACCATGTGAATATATTTATTTGTATATTATATTGAACAATTGTTTTGTAAATATATACTAACCTTGCAAATATGAAAAATAGAAAACAAAAGCTTGATTGTTTGTTTGTTTAATTGCATTTGCATTTGCATTAGCATGATTGAGTGCTAGATACGGTCGTACCAGGGCAGTCTTAAGAGCCTAAGCGAGGAGGACGAAGTAAGGTCCGGGGGCTGTGGCTTTCCACCCTCTAGATCAAGAAATGTCCTCCCACTCCGGTTTAGTACCACTAAATCGGGGAACCTATAGAACCTTACCAAATCATGCATTCATTAGCATGAGATATGACCAACTTTTTCTAAAAAATGGAGTTGAAATATAAATAAACATATGTAAATATTTTAAAAAAAAAGAAGAAGAAAATTCAAAAAAATATAAAAGCTATAAAAATTTCAAAAATTTTGTAAATATTAGCTTATACCTTTTAAATTTTTTTTTTTTCAGAAAATGATGTCTTCAACCGACAGTAGCGATAGCTTATGGGCTCGCCTTATTAGAGAAAATCGAGCGAAACCTTTCAAAGATCCAATGCTCCTACTGGACCGATGGTTTGTCAGTTTTAGTCGGTCCAAAAGTCATTCATTGAGGATAGGTTAGGCCCAATCCTCAGCCTACCAAAGATCCATGTTCCATTCACCATGTTCCGAGCCCTCACTCATCTATGGGAACCTGAAGAAGTTGTCTTCCGTTTGGGTCAGCATGTACTTAGCCCGACCATTGAGGAATATACTAGACTACTCCAAGCACCACCTTCCTCTGAAGGTATTATGTTCCGAACTTCAAGCATAGCCCGGTCCGTATTATCTCAGAATTTTTTGGGATCAAGAGGGGACCAATAATTGAAGCTATTAATGATTGCAATGAATATTGCATCCGGCTAACCACACTAATGGATTGGTTTGGAACCCCTGAATACTTTAAAAGCAACCGAGCCATTTTCAGTGTACCACTTGAAGTTTGGGAAGAAAATCGGGTTAATGCCTTCATAGTAGCTGCTTTTGCAACCATTCTCTTCCCTAATGGCAACCTGTTCATCCACTTCTGGGTCATAGAGCTGGTTTCTCAATATTTAGCTGGCAAATCCTATGTTCCCGCTCTTCTAGCCGAACAAGTCCATAGTCTGAATCACATCAAGTCTAAAGGACAAGGCAAGTTCAAAGCAAGCATGCACTTACTGATGGTTTGGTTTGCTAGCCACATTAAGCACTACGGAAAAGAATTGGCTAATGGATCCCTCATCGGTCTGAAATATGATCTTATCCAATCTTTTGCTGAAAGGGTCCACATGGAAGATGATCATCCTCTATGGGATATAATTGCCATTCTTGAAGACATGCCACCTGAAGACATGATGTGGCAAGCTCGCTGGTTCAAAAGCTCTGCAGCCATCCTAGGTTGCAAGGAATACATGGCAGTACCCCTAATTGGACTCATCGGCTGTACTGGTTATTATCCCTCAAGTGTTATTAGACAGTATGGTATGCTACAAGATATTACTGTCAAGCCTAATTTGGAGCGAGTCACTTTAGATTATCTGATCCAACCAAGATCCTACCAGCTAAAGAATTTAAGCTGAATCAAATTCGAGCTATATAGGAAAATAGAGAGGTGAAGCCAGTTTTCGAAATCAAGCCAGAAAGTAAGGAAACCAAGAAGTATAGAGCAACCAGGTGGTATGTGGCTAGCCAAATGAAGAAGAACAAGGATATCCAATATGAAGCTCCCGATGTCCTTCAACCAGCACCATCAGAACCTGACCCTGAAACAACTGCTTACATGGAAGTATGTCACCGAGATTTCCAAGAAAGAGAGAGGGAAATGGTGGATCGTTTGCAAAGTGCTGGAAGCAGAATTGCATTCTTAGAGGCCGAGTTGAAGGCAGCTCGAAAGAAGATTCTAGCCCTGGAAGACAAGATTGTCTGCCCCACTAAGACAAGAAGACTGGTTTAGTTGGTTTAGGTTTAGTCCTTAGGAATCAAGGTTCTTTGAAACCATTAGAAAGTAGTTTTGATTCAGTCACTAGGAAATAAGGTTTCTAAACCATTAGAAGTTTTTGGTTATGTCAAACATTATCTTTTAATACAAATGTTTTTTTTAAAAAAAAATCATTGGTCAATATCCCATTTGCATCTGTATGATAGCATATCTACATTCTTGCATATGTATATTAATTCATTTATTCTTTAAAGAATATTAATAAAAAATAAATGTCCAGGTCTAGCAAATTCAAGTTTAAGTCAAAAATTTGAAAGATAGCGCCCAAGCCGGTTAGGAGCCCTATTGTTACAGATCCGAGCTAAGATGTCTAACACGGGAACAACCCACAGACCAGACCACTGAGCAAAGACTCAACACCATGGAACAAACCCTCCTTGGAATTGCTGGACAGATGCAGGCTTTAACACAAAGTCTTGCACAACTTAAGACCTCCACAACTTCTGAAGAATCCTCAGGGACACAGAAAGGAAAAGAAATTGAGGGACAGCTTATTCAGCAAGAGGAGTCACCAAATGAGTTTAATGCGGCTGAGTTGAAGAAAGAACTGGAAGCTCAGGCTAAAGAGATGGAGAGAAAATTGCTTGAGAAAATGAAGACGTTCGATGGTTTTGATCAAATGCGATCCTGAATTTGCCTCAATATGAGGAGGTGCTTCCCTGAGAAATTTAAGGCACCGAATTTGAAAAATATGACGGGACAGGTTGTCCTAATATGCATACCAGATTGTATGTACGACGAATGGGGCAATATGCAAATTTGACAAGCTGATGGTGCAAACCTTCCAGGACAGTCTTACTGGTGCTGCTTTGGCCTGGTACGCCCAATTAGACCATCAGAAATTGATACTTGGGACAAGTTGGCTAGGGCATTTTTTAATCAGTATAAGTTTAACATTGAGATGGCGCCCTCGGTATGGGATTTAAGCAATCTGAAGAAGAAGAAAGAAGAGACTTTCAAGGAGTATGCTCAGCGCTGGAGAGCATTGGCTGCAAGGATCACCACCCCGATGCCTGAAAAGGACCTCACTTTCACTTTTATCAACACATTAGAGGAACCTTTCTTTTCCCATCTGGTTGGGCATGCATCAGCAAGTTTCTCAGAAGTGGTGATAGCTGGATGCAGGATTGAGAATGCAATTTCAGCAGGAAAATTGCAACAAGAAAAGAAATATACTGCACCAAGAAATGTCCCATACAAAGGAAAAGATTCAACCGTCAGCATGGTCAACACTTCGGTGCAACTGGCCCCACTAAGTCATTCGTGTTGTCAACAAATCAGAATCAAAATCAGAATAAGGATCAGACTCAACAAAGTGCAGTCCCAAATCAACAATCAAGGTTCAACAGGCGGAACTTCACTCGAATTCCGGTTCCCCTTAGCCAAGTATTAGCTAAACTAAGGGCCGATAATCTGATCAACCTCGAAGCCTAGAGAAGACTACAGGCCTAAAAATTACAATCCTGAGCTGAAGTGTGAATATCACATGGGGCAAATCGGGCACTCAACAGACAGCTGCTGGAGGCTTAGGCATAAAATCCAAGATCTTATTGATGCAAAAGTCATCCAGTTGGATTTCATTGAAGCTCCAAATGTCTCTACTAACCCATTGCCAAACCATGGACCGGTTATCAATATGATTACCGCTGAATTCCGGATCCAGAAGAGCTTGTGTGCATGATCGGAGGTGGACCTAGATCCATAAAATCGAGATAGGCAAACAGTGAAGATGGATCAACTTCATCAAAGCCAAGAGCTATACCTTTCAGATACCCCTTGCTGTGAGTGATTATAAAGCCGCTCCATTTGATTATAAAGCGGTAATCATGCTTCAATGGCCATGGTTGGTGGCCTTACTCGCTCAGGAAGAGTTTATGAGTCGACCGGAAGAATGCAACTGTGAATATGCCACAGCAGCAAAATGAAGAAGGGAAGAAAGATGAAGAGAAGTCAGCATTGGCAAAACTGATGAAAGCAAGTGAATACAAAGTTGTCGAGCAGTTGGCCAAAACACCTGCCCAAATATCGCTCATGAGTCTGCTGATTAGCTCTAATGTACACCGTGAGGCTCTTTTCAAAGCCTTAGAAGAAGTGAAAGTTCCAGAGGTGTATCAGAAGAAGCCTTGGGCATATAATCAACTCAATCTTGCAAATGAGCAAATCAGTTTCTCATCTGAAGAACTGGGAGAGGAAGGGGATCAACATAACAAAGCCCTCTTCATTGTAGTCAAAAGCTGTGGAAAGTCATCTCTCGAGTATTAGTTGACAACGGTTCCTCTTTGAATGTATGCCCCTTAGCCACTTTGGCCTATTGGGGATTGAACCGTCAGACATCAAACCAAGCTCTACTGTGGTTCGTGCTTTTGATGGGTCAAAAAGGATATAATAGGTGAAGTGGAGTTAGAAGTACCATCGGGCCTCAAACTTTCATTATTCCTTTCCAAGTAATTGATATCCCCAGAACATTCAATCTGCTGTTGGGAAGACCATGGATCCATGCTGCCAGGGCAATACCATCAAGCCTGCACCAGAAGGTTAAGTTCATAGCCAATGGTCAACTCATCACTGTTATGGGAGAACAGGATTATGCCATTTACAAGAGACGGCTGTCCCTTACATTGGAAAAGAAGGAGAAGAAGACTTCGGGCTCCAAATGTTTGACGAAGTCTGTATGATGAATGATGAAAAGAAGCTCAGGTGGGAACCTTTGGACTGGGTTATTCCCCCACTTGTGCTGAAGTGGCAGAAATGAAAAACCAAATGAGAAGGAGGAAGCTCGACAAGGAGTATGATCCAATATCAAAATCCCTCACATCAGCCATTCCTTTCCAAAGCCACATCATATCCAGCAGCCAGATGATATCAAAGAAGATGCTTCATCCAAAGAAATGATCTTGAGAAATTGGTTCTCTGTGCCTTGCGCTAGTATTAAGTCTTTTAAGTAAGAACTTATCTAAGACTAGATTTGTGTTTTGTGTTTTTCAGTATTATGTGATGCTCAAATAAGTGTACTTAAACACCGTCCCAGTTTAATGAAATTTATTTCGTTTGTGCTTTCACATATTCTCATACATTCCTCATTCATATTCAACCAGATTCGACAATTGTGATGAAGTTCAGGGATATCTCGCGCGTATAATTAATGAAAATATAATATCACCTCTAACTCTACTGGGTTAGATTGAAGATGATATTGATTATCAATTTAGAACACAAGAAATTTGGCAAAATTTTGAACAAGGAAGGATTGAAATTCCCGAAACCATTGAAGTGATTAATTTGGGAACAAGCGAAAACCCTAGGAATCTGAGGATAGGGGGAAAATTGCCTGAGAGCACGGCACAAGATTTAACCAAGTTACTACCGAATACTTGGAT
The DNA here is from genome assembly GCA_024138025.1 of Combretum micranthum. Classification (NCBI taxonomy): domain Eukaryota; kingdom Viridiplantae; phylum Streptophyta; class Magnoliopsida; order Myrtales; family Combretaceae; genus Combretum; species Combretum micranthum. The sequence continues at coordinate 173,516 of JAMXBD010002229.1, forward strand.
GTTTTTGCATGGTCGTATAGCGATATGCCCGGTTTAGACCCATCCATTGTGGTTCACAAATTGCCAACAAAGGAGGATTTTAAACCTAAAAAGCAAAAATTAAGGCGATTTAGGCCAGATTTACTCCTCCAAATCAAGGATGAAGTAAAAAAGTTGCTTGAAGTAGGATTCATTGAGGTTTCTGATTATTCGGATTGGGTATCAAATATAGTGCCAGTACTTAAGAAAAACGGGAAAGTAAGAATCTGTGTGGATTTCAGAGATCTAAACAAAGCAACCCCGAAAGATAATTTCCCGTTGCCTCACATGATGTTTTAGTGGACAATACCGCTGGAAATCATCTATTTTCATTCATGGATGGATTTTCAGGGTATAATCAGATATTAATGGCCGAAGAAGATAAGGTCAAAACCACATTCGTTACAGCCTGGGGAACCTTTTGTTACAAAGTCATGCCTTTGGTCTCAAGAATGCCGGGGCAACTTATCAACGAGCAATGCTTGCTATACTTCATGATATGATGCACAAAGAGGTGGAAGTATATGTAGATGACATGATCGCCAAGACAAAGGAAGGAGAGGATCATGTAGTGGTGTTAAGGAAGCTTTTTGAAAGATTAAGGAAGTTTCAGTTGAAATTGAATCCAGAAAAATGCACTTTCGGAGTGACATCTGGAAAATTATTAGGATTCATGGTTAGCCAAAAAGGGATAGAAATCGATCCTGATAAGGTCAAGGCAATTCAGGATTTACCTCCACCAAAAACATTAAAAGAAATCAGAGGCCTCTTGGGAAGATTGAATTACATTGCTCGATTCATATCACAGTTGACTGATAAGTGCCAACCGCTGTTTAAACTGCTGAAGAAGAATGCCCTAATTGAATGGAATGACGAATGTGAAAAAGCCTTTAATCGGATAAAGCAATATCTGACGAATCCACCAGTACTGGTTACTCCAAAACCGGGGAAACCGTTGTTCTTGTATTTGACGATTCTTCCTGAATCCATGGGTTGTGTGCTCGGGCAAAAAGATGAGGAAGGAAAAGAAAGAGCTGTTTATTATTTAAGCAAGAAATTCTCAAATGGAGAACAAAAGTATTCAGAGATAGAAAAGACCTGCTGTGCATTAGTATGGGTTATGCACAGACTTAGGCAGTATACGCTCTTCTACTCGATCGAGTTGATTACGAAGCATGATCCATTGCGATACTTGGCACGCAAACCGGCTTTGGTTGGTCGAATCTCGAAATGGCAGATGCTGCTTTCTGAATTTGATATCACTTATGTAAGTCAAAGTTCAGTCAAAGGACAAGTTTTAGCTGATCAACTCGCGAAAGCCCAGTTGATGATGAAGAATTAAAGGAACAAGATCAGTTTCCAGATGAAGGTATCAGGATAGCAGAAACAGAAGCCGAAAGCAACAGTTGGAAGTTGTATTTCGATGGAGCAGCCAATGTATACGGGTGTGGAATAGGGCAGTCCTCATCTCACCAAAAGAAGAACAGTTCCCGGCATCAGCCAGATTAATGTTTCCTTACACAAATAATGTAGCGGAATACGAGGCATGCATCATGGGATTAGAAATGGCAATTCAAATGAATATCGAGGAGCTCGAAGTGTTTGGAGATTCATCACTTATCATTTTCCAAACTCGAGGCGAGTTCAAAACTAAGGATCCCAAGTTGATTCCTTATCATAATCACTTGGCTGAGTTAGCAGGAAGATTCAAAGAAATTTCCTTCACTTATGTGCCGAGAACTCAGAATCAATTTGCTGATGCATTGGCTACTCTGGCCTCTTTGATCCAATTCACTGAAGGAGCAAGAATACAACCTTTGCAAGTCCGAATAAGAAGTGAACCCGCATTCTGTGCTGTGATTGAGTCAAGTGAACCATGGTTTCAAGATATCAAAATTTCTTGCAAACAGGTAGCTATCCTGAGTGTGCTACAAAAAAGGATCAGAAATCATTGAGGCGTCTGGCAAGTCATTTCTTGTTAAGTGGAGATACCTTATACAGAAGGTCATTCGATACAACCCTGTTGAGATGTGTAGATGAAAAAGAAGCTCAAAAATTAATGGAAGAAGTTCATGAGGGAGTATGTGGACCTCATATGAACGGATATATGCTAGCTAAAAAGATTATGAGGCTAGGATATTTCTGGTTAACCATGGAATCGGACTGTATCAAACATGTGAGATCTTGTCATTTATGTCAAATTTACGCAAACAAGATAAATGCTCCTCCGAAGGAATTACAGTCAATGTCGACACCGTGGCCTTTCTCAATGTGGGGAATAGATGTAATTGGGCCAATTTCGCCAAAAGCTTCAAATGGTCATCGATTCATACTAGTTGCAATCGATTACTTCACCAAGTGGGTTGAAGCGCTTCATACGCCAGTGTGACAAAAGCCGTTGTGGTGCGATTCATCAAAAGAGATATCATTGCTCGATATGGAACTCCAGAAAGTATCGTTACCGATAATGGTACAAATCTGAACAACAATGCAATGACTGATTTATGTCAGCAATTCAAGATTAAACACCGAAATTCCACTCCATATCGCCCACAGATGAATGGAGCAGTAGAAGCCGCCAACAAAAACATCAAGAGAATCATTGAGAAGATGACAATTGCATACAAGATTGGCATGAAATGCTCCCATTAGCATTGATGGCGTATCGAACTTCTGTAAGAGTGTCAACTGGGGCAACGCCCTATTCCCTGGTATATGGACTGAAGCCGTTTTACCAGTAGAAGTTGAGATTCCTTCACTCCGAGTATTGGCTGAAACAGAGCTCGAAGAAGCTGAATGGGTTAGACAAAGGTTGAACAGTTAAATCTTTTAGATGAAAAAAGATTGACTGCCATGTGTCATGGGCAATTATATCAACAAAGGATGGCTAGAGCATTTAATAAGAAAGTCAAGCCAAGAAATTTCCAAGAAGGTGATTTGGTTCTGAGAAAATACTGCCAAATGTGCAAGATTCCAGGGAAAGTTCACACCAAATTATGAAGGACCATACATAGTGAAGAAGGTCTTGTCGGGAGGAGCATTAATCCTTTCCCAAATGGATGGACCCGATTTAAAGGATCCTGTGAACTCAGATGCTGTAAAGTTGTATTATCCTTGATCAATAAAATTTGTCATTTCAATGATCAATTGATTTTATTTTAATTAATTATAAGCAAAGTTGATATCCCTGAAATTCTCTGAAGTCGGATCAAAGCCTGACCACAAAATTCTTCCAAATAATTTACAACCAAACACCATTTGAATCATCAGAGAAAGAAATTTGAGCATCTTATAATGCTGAATGAATGCGTTTATACAGTTTGGTCGTTGATTGTTCTTATTTTAAAAGAAAATATTACTGCAAGGATAACTAATTTTGATAGAAAATTGAAGCATGCTTTTTATCATCGATGTTGGATATGGAACCAAAATTATCATAAAAAACTCCCAGTGGACTAAAAATTCACAAGTACCCCTCAGTCTAGACTCGACAGATAGTCTAGTACTGACCAAATCAAAATCCATCCTTTAGAGATGGTGACCAAATCAAAATCCATCCTTTGAGATGGAGACCAAATCAAAATCCATCCTTTTGAGATGGTGACCAAATTCAAAACCCATCATCCAAGATGGCGATCAAGACAAAATTCAGAAACCCATTCATCCAAGAGGGTGATCAAGACAAAATTCAGAAACCCATTCATCCAAGATGGTGATCAAGACAAAATTGAAACCCATTCATCCAAGAGGTGATCAAGAAAAAATTCAGAAGCCCATTCATTCAAGATGGTGATCAAGACAAAATTCAGAAACCCATTCATCCAAGAGGGTGATCAAGACAAAATTCAGAAGCCCATTCATTCAAGATGGTGATCAAGACAAAATTCAGAAACCCATCAATCCAGAGGGTGATCAAGACAAAATTCAGAAACCCATTCATTCAAGATAGTGATCAGGATCAAATTTAGAAATCCATCCATTCCAGATGGTGACCAAGACCAAATGACCAAACCAAAGCCCATAGGTCCGGCAAATGAACAAATTAAAGCCCATAGGTCCGACAGTTGTCCTAGCGAATCTAGACCCGACAGACGATCTATCAGTCTAGGCCTGACAGACGGCCTATCATTTTTCTAAATCTAAACCCGACAGACGGCTTATCATTTTTCTAAATCTAGACCCGACAGATGGTCTATCAGTTTTCTAAGTCTAGGTCCGACAGTTGTCCTAGCGAATCTAGACCCGACAGACGGTCTATCAGTCTAGGCCCGACAGATGGCCTATCATTTTTCAAAATCTAGACCCGACAGATGGTCTATCAGTTTTCTAAGTCTAGGTCCGACAGTTGACCTAGCGAATCTCAAAGTCTAAACTCGACAGATGGTTTAGCACAAGATAAAAATCTCTTTGTTGAAAATGAAATTTGGGAGGAGAAGCTAAGCAAAAAATTGGTTATCTTTTTGTCTTTGTGGCAAAAGTTTTGTTCAAAATTTACCACAAAGAGGGGCAGCTGTAGACACCCAATTTTTGCCCAATTAATTAAGGCTTAAATTTATAAAGTTAATTAAACAAAATCTTCATTTTTGTTTAATTAAACTTATTTTTCCAAAAGCCTTAATTAGTAATGAGTTGGCTAAGTGATCAAGGCACAGGCCAAATGGCCTGTTGATTAAATACATTGACCAAACACACACCTAAGCTCAGGACCCAGGTTCAAATCCTAGCAAAGGCAAATTTTTGCCTTTTTATTTTTGCCTTCTCAAAGTGACTTTTTGCCTTACTTTGCATTAATTTTTAACTGACAAAACATCATTAATTGTTGAAATTGATGATGCATTGCAAAGTAGACATGGAATATGAAAGATCAATACACAATTCATGTGTAAAAGCAACCCAAAAGTCACAAAATTCGTGCTAGAAAAATTGAAAAAAATTGGGAAAAAAATACAATTTATAAAGCATTCAATTGCACATAAATGAGGAGTTACAAGAATTGATAAAATTGGATGATTCATCTACCCACATTGAATGAATTGATGAAGAATATGAAAGATCAATCATCAATTCATCAGTTTGAAACAAATTAAACACGAATTATTGAATTAAATTCGTGCAAAATGAAGAGGCAAAAATCGATTCGTTTCTAAAACAATATGAAACGTAAAATTGAGCTTGCAATCTATAAATAGGGGACACTAGGATCAAAAGGCACAACTCAATTGCAAGAAACACACATACAATAAGTTCAATTAGAAATTTTCGAATTTAGAGTTTAGGATTCGAATTTTTCAAATTCGAAGTGATTTGATCAGATTTGGATCAAATTGAGTGTTTTATCAGTGTTAGAAATGAGTTTTGATTGTTTTAGTGTGCTTGGATTTGATCAAATTGATCAAATCATCTCTGCAAATTTTCTTTTTATTTTTTTCTGAACGACCGCCGAGGAGCACCACCGGAGCCGCCCCTTGCCGCCGTTCTGGGTGTACGCCACCACCTCCAGGAGATTCGCCGTCGCACCAGGAGTCGGGCCGACACACTCACATCCGCCGCCGATCACCAGAGCCGCAGGAATCAGCCCCGAAGTGCCGTGACTTCGTCTTCTTCACCCGTCGGAGCTCCGAGATCCGACCCGAAAATCCGAACCCAACCCGGTCGGTCGTCGGTCAAAAGTAAGCAGATCAGACGGTCCAGATTTGATCAAGCAAATCAGACGGCCCAGATTTGATCAAGCAGATCAACGGTCCAGATTCAATCAAGAAGATCAGACGGCCCAGATTTGATCAAGCAGATCAACGGTCCAGATTCAATCAAGCAGATCAAACGGTCCAGATTTGATCAAGCAGATCAGACGGTCCAGATTTGATCAAGCAGATCAGACGGCCCAGATTCAATCAAGCAGATCAGACGGTCCAGATTTGATCATCCAAATCCGACGGCCCAGATTTGATCAAGGTGATTAACGCCCCAGATCGAGTCAACGAGATCAGACGGCTAGGATTGGTCTTCAGACCAGACGATCCAGATCGCGTCCGCTCCATCCAACGGCCCAGGTCAATCCGCATTATTTTATTATTAGTTTATTATATAATTAATTTCAGAAAATAGCAAAAAATAGTAAAAAATCATAAAAAATTCAGAAAAATTCAGAAAAATTCAGAAAAATCCAGAAAAATCAAAATAATTGTTTTTCATATAAATTTATTTTTTTTGATATTTTTGAATATTTTTTATATGTATTTATACATAAATTGCTTTTAGAAATGCGTATTTGATGCATGAAAATAATTTTAATGTATTATAAGATATTTTGAATATGTTGTGAATTTATATGATAAAAAAAATAATAATAATGATAAAAATAAATAAAAATGACAAAATTGGATTTTCCAAAAACAGAATTTTTAATGATAAAAAAAAATGATTTTGGACTTAGAAAAATATGTTTTCATAAAAATAAAAAATCAATTGATTAGATCATAGGATCATCAAAAATGATTTTCATAAAAATTAAAAATTTAATAAACTTAAAGTGAGAATAGTTCAAAAAAATAAAATTGATCAACAAACTAAAGTTCTTTTTAAAAGAACTACGTTTTGTCTGATCTCGATTAGCGAGTACGTAGGCACCTGCGGGGCGACATTAAAAAATGAAAAATTTTTTTTGTGAATAAATGTTTTGTAAATATAAGATGTTTTGTTGATATTCATATTCTAAAGAAAAACAAAAAATGTGACTTGTAAATATTTGAATTTTTTAGCATGAAAAGGATAAATTATAAGTTTAAAATTCCAAAAGTGGTAACCATTTGGTTTTAATAGGTTAGCCCCCAAATCCATGATATCTGGTTTTAAAAGTTTGGTTTCTAAATCAAATTTTCGCAGACTAGTAGCTAAGTTAGGATCAACCGACCCATTGATCCTAGCTTTTATTTTTTCCCGATTTATATCGGATGGCGACTCTAAATCATTTTCAAAAATGAAAATTTCTTTTAACCCCTAGTCGAGGATTCATGTTAAATGGGTTCGGGTTTAATGTGAATCGGGTTAGGAGAAATGAACCAGATAGTGGGAAAATCCAGGCTCGACAGTCACCATGGCAATAAAATCTTGATCTTTCATTAAGTTTGTAGCAAGTGACATAACTTCTTTCTTGGCTTTCTTTGGGAATCGGCATTCTTTAGCATAATTCCATTTCTTGTTGTAATTATAGCATTTACGAAACCTTTTCTTTTCATTTGGTTCGCTTGTTTTTCTTTTCCTTTTGGAATTCTTATTTTCACCATCTTTCACATAGTTCGCTTTAGAGCTATTTTGAAAATTCATTGCATTACGCTTTCAAGTTTCTTCCTCTATGCATATATGCCTAAGAATTTTCTCAATGGTGAAATCCTCAGCCATATGAAGTAGTTTCTTCTTGTAATCATTCCAACTACAGGGTAATTTTGATAAAATTGCCCCCACTTGAAGAGATTCAAGAATAACTACACGCAAGTCATGTAGTCGATTGAAAAGAACTTGTAAGTCGTGAACTTGATCTAATATAGGGACATTATCAATCATGCTAAATTCAAAGTATTTCAACATAAGAAATTTATCCGTACCTTGTCTTGCAGTATTGTATTTTTCTTCTTGTGCTTTCCAAATTTCCACTAGAGATTTAATTGTCATGTAAATGTCATATAAATTGTCTAACAATGTATTAAGGATATGGCCTCTACATGCAAATTCATCATCCACCATTTTCATTTTTGCTTCCTCAAACTTTGCCTTCTCTTCCAAATTCACATCTTCCTTCAAACCTTAAATAGGTTGAATGTTAGGATCAAGCACATAGGCTATATTCAACACTGATAACAAGAATAACATCTTATCCTTCCAACGGTTGAAATCTGTTCCATCAAATCGATTTAGTTTGACAAAATCTTAGTTCATGACTCTAAGAACAGCATTTGTTTCACTAGCCATCGTAAATTTTCTAAGATTGTTGGGAAAAAATTTCTAATAAAACAAATTTGGAGAATAACAATGACTTAGATGCACAAATGATATCGCTTTCCTTAGAGAATTTACGCCTCTCACACAAAGTTTGCTATGAGAGTTATGTTGCGGAACTTCCCCAAGATACAACTAAGTCATGATACTTGAATAGCAAATTGCAAGTATCAAACCACACTTAAATATATTTGAGATATATGTGTATAATATTGTTAGCAAAAGAGAGAAACAAAAAGAAGAATTTTGATCATACAAACAATACCAATTGCAACACATTATATTTATAATGATTAGATATTCTAACCATTACAACTTTCTCTAAGAGCCATATTGTGTGGACATGGGTTGGATCATTTGGATTTCAAGTTAATTATTTATTGATTAACATGAATCATTATCATGAAACAATGCAACCCAAATATATAAAACTCTTTAAGAAATTAATCAAAGTTGCAACTATTAAAACATTAACCGTTGAAACAAAATTATCATTACGACAATAGAGATCACACCCGTGATTGTGATGAATATCAAAATTTTATTTTATTTTAATCTTCTTCTTTATTTTTAAGTACAATAGTCACATTATGGATTATATAATTGACAATCTATATCTACACCACCCTAGAGGTATATGAACAGGTTTGATTTATAGAGTAATGAGCTTATCTGAATATATATTAAATTATTTAAAATAAATTAAATCTTACATGAATTAAATTTAAATAATTATTTTATTATTAAATATGAATTTTAAGTTGGATAATTAAATGATATAATATGTTGAGTTGATTTACAACTAAAAGGAACAAATATTAAACTAAAATGTGAATTTGGGCTTGATTAAAATAACCTTTGCTTTATTGACATGGTTTGGTATATTTAGTCTATTTATGATATAAATGGAATAATTTAACTCAATATGAGCTTTCTTAATTAATTAGAGCCTAATAATTTAACAACAATTCATTTACCAAAAATTTCATCTAATAGACTTAGTCACTATATGATGAGCTTAAAATGATTTTGATGCACATTAATAGGTTTAATATCTAAATTTATACTTGACATTATTTTTTTGAGTTATCACATTAAAGGAAAACCTTTTGAGTGATTAGAAAGAAAAGAGTATGAGAAGAAACACAAGAGGATTTCTTATTTTCAATGTATTTAAGTAATAAAGGGATGGAAAATATAGAGAATTTGAATTATTACATGATGTAATATTATTAATATGTTCATTATTTATAAACTAACATTTAAAAAGAGGATTAATCATTGTAAAACAATATTACTACAACACTAGTGACAAAACGTTTTTTCTTTTCTCTTTTTTAAGAAAACTTTTTTAGATGAGTTTTTAGATAATTATGAAGAGACTAGAGAGAAAGGAAATAATACGAGAAGAAACATAAGATAACTTCTTATTTTTAATTTTTAATTTTTAATGTATATAAGCTATAAAGGGAAAGAAAATAAATAGAATATCAATTATTACTAGAATAGAGTAAGATGTAATGTAAAATTATTAATGTATTTATTACTTCATAAATATATTTATTACTTTCTAAGATAAGGTGCAAAGAATTATTTCCTTCTTCAACTTTTTACTTCATTATTGCACCCATTAACCAACACTAGATTATTTGATAATTCCCTGTTTGGATTGTTAGATTTTTATCTATATCAGTTCAGTATCGGTCCAATTTGAAAATAATAATAAAAAGATGTCAAAACGACAATGTACAAAGCTGACCTACTTTATCCCCTATGATTAAGCATGCTAAATCCTCAACCACATATAGTACCTAAGTATTATATGTCAGGTTGTCTAAAAAGATAAAATTTGTATTAACTGTTTGTTTAAACCTGTTAAAATACCCACCATACTTTCACCGGATACTACTACTCAACATGAGTAGATCATCAAACACACACACACATGCACATGCACACACACATAACATTACATTAGTGTCAATAGATGACACTTTAAATCCTTGCAAACATACTTGGAAATAAATGTATAAGAAACGAACTTAAAACTTATATTACAAACCATGGCTGAACCAACAAGCCATTAACTACACAAAATTTACATCTCGAAAGTCCTTTATACAACTTAAAGAAAACATTCTTGATCATCAAAGGAAATCCCTATCCGTCCCACTCATTCATGAAGACTTTCTAGTCAGTCCCACAACCCATATCATCATAACACTCATTGTCAACATCACCTGCAAAGCAACAACATGAGTCGAAGGCCCAGTACACAATAACACAAGCAAAATCAAATGGCAGACACACTTAAACTAATACAAATGCAGCAATTATCAATTTAATTATCTTTGATTAACTAAACCAATCATCAATGGAGTATTCAAACTCTGATTTCAAACCTCGGGATCTAAGGATCCTGAGTAAAAGCAGCTGCTCAGGGGGTTGATATACGTAGCCCAGAACCTATATCCCATATATTTAACTAAAAGAAATAGTAATATCATCTAGGATTAATAGCCATTACTCAACTCTACTTAACTTAATCCATAATATCATCTAGTTTAACTGGTCCCATAAACGTGAACTAAATCTTATTATTTTCTCTTAAGAATAATAAATGTTACTCCGATACTATCCACCCTATCAATTACCCGCCCAATCATGTAAAAATCACCATTGCATCATGGTATAAAGTAATTGCATCATGACATAAGTGGCCTAAGCGCCTAACTACCATGTCCATTCGGACAAGGTTACCGCTCCTCAAACTAAATTCAATGACTCAAACACAACCAATTTCAAATAATCTTCAATTTATCTTTAGTGAAGGTCATTAAAATATGCCTAACGTAATAATCACAAGCAAGTCACTACGTACTTGTAGTATTCAATTATCGCGTAATAGATCAATAGGCGCACTCAAACGAGGATAAGAAGCTGTTATAAGAAATTCATTCTATATCAATATCACCAATTCTCACTTGAATATTAATTACATATAATTATAAAGTACTTAACATTCACCTATTTTTAAATAAAACTCATATAATAGCATAACTTGGCATTTATGCATACAATAGATTCATTAAAACTTTTAATTAATCACAATTATTTGCTAAATACTAACATTCATCAAATCCAAATAAAACTCATATAAAGCATAACTTAATATTCATACATAAAATAGATTTATACAAGCTTTTTAATTAATCATAAAACTAAACAATAAATAAGGAACAAATATAAAGAAATAAAATTACAACAAATAAATTTAATAAAGAAATTTTTTTTAAGGTACGCCGGCGGTGTAGGGAGGGTACGTCGGTGGCTTACAAAGTCAAGGCCAGCTGTGTAAAACTCAAGACAGAATTGACACAAGATCAGAAAGGGCAATGTCCCCCACCACAAGCCCGCTTCCCATGCAATTTCAACCCCAGAAAAAACACTCTAAAACTCCAGCAAGTGCAACACCCTCCACCACAGGCCGCTTTGAGGCCCATTTACACCATATGCTCCCAAACACCCCATCAAACAGCCTGTTTGACAGGGTGTTTGGACCCAAGGAAAGCTCACGAAACGTACCCGAGAGCGCAATATCCTTTCCCATAGGCTGTTTTGGGGGCCATTTGCACTATATACTCCCTAAACACCCCATTTGATAGGATGTTTGAAATTTTTTGCATTTCCCTTGTTTCAACTCAAACTTTACATACTTTTCACTACTTCAACATTACTCTAAGTCCTATACAAACGTCATACAACATGTCTTAAGCTTTGGACAACACAAAACAAGTATAAACTCCATTTTTCAACATCAAACAACTGTTAAACATCAATTAACATGAATCAACTCCTTCATCTCCAACTCATGTGTACTCAAAATAACTCCAACACTCATCCACAACTCCTCCATCACAACTTATCTATTTCTACACACTTCAACTCTTCCATGAACTCATATAATACTTCAAAAGCTCATATAACCCCATTGGTTAACATGAATGATAAAAACCACATTCAAACTACCATGCAAATATAAAAGCAAGAAATCATTCTCATGATGGAAACAAAGAAAATAACAATTATAAAAACATGTAAACTAACCTTAAGAAGCTTTAACTTGATAATTGAGTCTTGTGGAAGAATTTCTTGGCAATTTGAGCAAGAGAAATAAGAAGAAAATGATGGAATGACATGAAGTAAAGGTACTGTAGCTTAGGGTCTAGTTTAGGATGTCTGTTTTGGTTTGTCAAATTTGTCAAAAGTAAATTGTGTTTATCCTTAACATGTTTGACTTACTTTAGCATATTTTTAAAGATAAAAGAGTAGGCTTTTTCTTGTTTTTGGCTTATATTTGGCTTAATTTCTGCTAAGTTTCATTTAGGTTTTGGTTTGAGTTTATTTTTATCAAACTTCAGTTTTACATGCATAAGAACAACAATCAACATAATTATCAAAGCTGACTTACACATTGTATTTATTTATAACACCTATAACTTATCAATCATATTTGTATTCAATAAATACAATTTTAACAATATCAAACATACACAACACACTCACACACCAATCATGCCATTCATCACTATTACTAATTCATACTTACATATCAATATTCATTCAACTCAACACTTAACAAAATTCTATAATTTACTTAAATCAACATATATATAAAATTTAATTATGCATAAAAGTTAAGCTATTTCAGACAATCCAAATAGGCCTTCATCTACTCTCTCCTCTTCCTCTTATCTTCTCCCCAATCCCTTCAAAATTGCAAAGTTAAACTTGCTAGAGAGAGAGAAATGTTATGATGGACGACTTCCTACCTTGTGTTGTACCGCTTGTATATATTCAATTCATGTAGGTTTAAGTTGGGATAGTATCAAAATCACTACTTACACTTTTTACTTACTTATTTTTTTACACAAGAAATTTGTAATTGTTAAATGTCATATTAAATCAAACTTTTCCTTTTCAAATCTATTATCCAACATCTCATGGTATTTAATCTTCAACTATGAGGCCCAACGAACATTTTCAGCATTTGTTCTTAGAGTAACAAATTTAAAAAGTAAAAATTTGATTTAGTGTGATATTTAACAATATCAAACTTTCATATGTAGAATATTATATATAAAGGTACGGTTAGATTGAAAAATCAGCAATTTCAAATTTTGGACATGATATCTAAAGTATAAATTACACTAGAAGGTATCAACGTTTAAAAGTAAGTTCATTGAAGGTATCAACGTTTTAGGTCGTGAAAAAGAGGAATCAACGTTTCGCATTGTAAATCAAATAAGGTATCAAAGTTTTGAAAAGTTCATTTAAGATATTAATGTTTGAAAAAGTTTTAAATTAAGTTTCCATAATTTTTACTAATAGTTAGTTATTAATACCTTGATTCTTTTTTTTTCATCATTTATAAAAATGATACCTTAAATAAACTTACCTTCAAATAATGATATATTTAAGTGTAATCTATTCAATATCTAAAATATACTCTATAATTAAAATCGGAATGTTCACATTGTCTCATATAAGTTGGACTAGAAAGCATTTGGGAAATGCATAAATAGTGCATTGATTGATTGTATCATGCAAAATGGGCCACGCATGGTAAATGCATCTCATCTGATAACGAAGCCTGTTGAGAGTACTTGGCTCTATTTCAAATATTTCCAATAACTATATTTAAAATCTTGATTTTATTTCATGCATACAATATTACAGAAGCTACGCATAAAAAAAAATTTAAGAATGAACTTTGAAACAAAAAGCACTACGGAAAAAAGTCACCTATGTATAATTTTTTTATCAAATACTAGAAAAGACAAAGCAATCCATAACCATAAACACTATATAGATGAAGCAGCAAATACACAAATAAGATAGATGACATCAGTATCACAGTAAATATTAATATTAAAAACTGAAAAAAGGAAAAACCACTAACAAACAAACAAACAGACAAAGGCTAATTGTCATTCTTCCAGCAAAACAAAAAGGCACATGTCGTCAAACTTGTTGAGAGAACTGTCCTAGATTCATCTGATCCTGCAACCGCAATCCGCAAGACCTGGAGTTGGGATTCCAGGACAAGAGATCTTTCGGAACGATCGGATTTAATAAGGTTGTACCGGTTTCCATCAGTATATCTGCAAGTTCTGTCAATTGTTCAATGCTCTTCAACAATGACTGTCTCTGTTCGGGTGATTTGGCTTCCAACAGTAGTCGTATCTCTTCGTGCGATCTGGCTTTCTCAACGTCAACACCCAAATCACTAACATAAATTTTGAAGGTTGTAGCATATGCTAGCCAATGTTCCATCTCACTTTTCCTTTCTGTCCCCAACATATGGATTCCTTTTTCTGTCTCTCTTCTTATTTCTTTTTCCATCCCTTCAACACGACCAACCCGAGTGAGAAAACTTACGACTTCCTTTTTTTCATAGTATTCGGACTTCATTATACGAAACTTGCCACATAAGTTTTCATAGAGATTTCTTCCGTTGTCACTAGGAGCATCAGTAAGGTGATATCTAACAGCTGCCAACAGCTCCTTCCTATCCTCCTCGTCAGTTGATGACATGCACTCCTTGTACAAAACTAAATTTGTATCTATTTCAAGGTAAAGATTCCACAGATCAGAATCAAATCGTGGTGGACATGGAGGTGGAAGTTCATCAGATCCGGAAGACCTACGCCCCAGATTCCAGGACAAGAGATCATTCCGAACAATCGGATTTAATAAAGTTGTACCCAGTACAATGAGTGTTTCTCCCACTTTTATCAGTTCTTCGATACGCTTTAACAGTGATTGTCGAAGTTTGGGTGATTTGGCTTCCAACAGTAGCCGTATCTCTTCGGGTGATTTGGCTTTCTCAACTTTAAGACCCAAACCATTAACAGAAAATCTGAAGTGTGTAGCATAATTAAGCCAACGCTTCATCTCATGATTCCTTTTGTCCCCTAACATTTGGACTCCTTCTATCTCTCTGCTTACTTGTTTTTCCATCTCTGCAACCAAATGATACATAGAGCGAAGCCGAAAGTAACAATTGCTCAGGTAGCAGTGACTTCTTATTCCATGATTACCACCATGACCATTACTATGGGCAACTCTAGCTGTAGAACATGCAAATTCCAAACAAGCCAATAGCCTCATCCTTTCTTCCTCGTCGGTTGATGAAATGCACTCCGTATACATACGATAATTGTCCAGTTTATCTATATCAAAATAAAAATTCCACAAATCAACATCAAAACCTGGTGGACGTACAGGTCCTTTCCAAGGTCCTGGGTATAAGAAAGGTCGTTCCCAAGGTCCAGATCTTGTCTGCCATATTTGCAATGGCAATAGCGAAGAATGTGGAAATTGATCGTTCATGTGGTCAAAGCTAACTGGAGGAGGAATAGGTATTGAATCACCCATACCCATATCAGGCTGGGAGGATTGCCCTTGGTGTATGGTGTTAATCCTCTCAACTCCATTGCTGTTTTCCCCCTGTAAACCTCCTGAGGTGTGTGTTTCGTCCATGGAGATAACTGGCTGCTCTGGTTGAGCATTTAGCTCAAGCCTTCTTGCAAGCTCCTCCCTCTCTGCAGGATTTTGCAAACTACACATGTTCCTATCAGAGACAGAAATGCTCTCGCATGAAGCATTACAAGAATTCGGAGCACCTAGTTGAGGCATTTCGGTTTCAGTTGGACTGCTTCCATTAGTTCCACTGTCTGATGTGCACTTCCTTTTCTTGTTCCCTTTTTCCTGGCTGACTGCATTCTGCATCCTCACGTCAGACAAGGCGCCTCCATCACAGCCTGCAATGCCCATATCTGGAACAATGGGGAGATGTTCCATGTTTGGGCAATCTATATTGTTGTTCAAGCTGCCATATTCTTCTTCTTGCTGTTGCTGTTGCTGTCCTTCTATGTCCACTGAATTTACAGCTCTTGATGGACTGTCTGCAGCTACATGTGTTCAAAGATGCAGGTCTTGATCATTCAACAGACCAGTGGCAACACGAGGTGGAGTATTTATTGGATCATCAATACACATGTTACCTTGTGGGAAGGAAGGTTGAGTAGAATCGCGTTGGGAGGATTGCCCTTGGCGTATGGTGTTAATCCTCTCAGCTCCATCGTCGTTTACCTCCAGGAAATCTGGACTGAATGTTTGGTCGATGGGATAACTAGCGGCAGCTCTGGTACAGCATTTAGCCCAAGCCTTCTTGCAAGCTCCTCCCTCTCTGCAGGATTATTTTCCATATACCGGCAAGGCTTTGCGCCCTTGTCTTTTATCCCTATCAAATGAGCCATGATCCGAATGGCGCCCCTTACTTTCATACCGACAACATTTTGGTGCAAGTCCAACGTCCTCTAGCATTTCCATCCTCATACGTCACGTATTCCATCAGTATCTTCTTTTTGTTCAGGAGTGGCGCGGTCGGCCTATAAGAAACATCAAGCGGCTAATTCAGACGATATGGTGAAGGCTGTAGAATAAAGTAATCTACTTTGTTGGAAAGGGAGCAAACTTAAATACGAAAAGTATCCTAAGTACTAATGACATCTTATATAAGATGCATAGGTGCATGATTGCTTATGTAAGGATTTCTAAAATGAGGTCACCAACAGATTTAAATCATTCACGGAAGTGTAAAATATTTCTGTAACCAAAAAATGAGGTAGGAAAATATCTCATCAGCTTGATAGTAGAGTCATGAACAGAGACGTACCATAGTTTCAGGTTCCAGGTAAACAAAGCAACACAACCTTGAAGAATTCAGGGATCTACTGCGAATTCCATGATGGAAACGAAAGCCATGTCAGTATATAGATATTGATAAAATTCGATAAATTCCTGCATTTTACATTTTCTAAGAAGTTGGGGATATATACCCCTGCTGTTACAAAAGCCAAAATTAAAAAAAAAAAAAATATCGCTTTACAAGCATGTTGCTGCAAGGAGAAAGAGAAGTACTATTAAACCAATAAATAATTCTAGATCCAGTGATTTTGCTCCACCTGTCGAACTCTACGTTCTCTGATCAATATTAGCATCAGAATTTAGAATTTGGCCTAACAATTTTGGGGTGGGGGTGTGGGGAAGACTTAAATAGTAGTAACATAGACATAGCTATAGGAAAAAAGATTTAATGGAACAGGAAAAAGCCCAGTACAGGCTCGTGTAAGATGTAATGCAAAGAAACTGTTCAGGATATTGTCGACTTAAAAAAAGTCAATATGTGCAAACCAATGAAAATGTCATCTAATTCAAATAGATCTGGTTCAAATCGATATTATCCATGAAGCTAACTAGCTGAGGGAAAACTAAGTTGAAAATAAGTTCCATCCATGATCATGATCATCAACTTTGTAGGGTTAAAGATTCTACAAACTTAAAAAAAAAAAAAAAAAATAATAATAATAATAAATAAAAAAGAGCACATGTTGAGTGTACAAAAGGAATGCTAGGATTTGAACTGAAAATTTTAAGAATGATCAGAAGAGAATTAAAGACACCAACCTGAGCACAGTAGTTGTGGTTGTAATGTTGGCCGAGACTGAAGCTGCACTCTATAATTTATTGAAAGTAGAAACGCGGTAAGGCACTAAGTCCTTTTATTTTTATTTGTACTAATATTTTAATAGGGAACGTACCCGGTTCACAGCTGCCTAGCATAACATTGTAACGCTCTCATCGAAGTCCCTCCTCAGAATTTTATTTATTTGTTTTTGCTGAAAACGTCCCTCGGATTTTAATGTTAAATTTTCTGTATAGATTGTGATTTTTATTTGTATTATATTGGTATCAGTTTAGTATCGGTTTGATACCTATTTAATATCGGTATCAATTCAATTTGAATAGTTTATGAGTAAACTGTTGGTTTTTTATCGGTATCATATCAATATAGATTTAATATCAATTCGACATCGATTCGGTTTAAAAACGACATCAAAATAAGTCCAAAACAGTAATCCAAAAAGGCCCTTTACCTCAAATGTCATAAGAAAAACCGTAGACGTCCCTCGGACCTTATTTTCTTAAGCTAACATGGATATAAGTACAAAGGAACATCACAAAATAGATCTACAACATCCATATATCGAAGAGGACACATAATAAAATATACATGGATACATATATATGATATATATCATACTATACACATTAAACATATATGATATAAGTAAAACACATCACAAAGTATCCATATTTGATAGTAAATTCATTTAAAATGTCAACATTTTTAGTAATAAAAAAAATCAAAATTTCATAAAACAAATCAAACAACATAGCAATATTGTTGGCAAAAAAAAAAAAAAAAAAAAAAAAAGACAAAACAACATAGCAATATTTCATAAAGCCCATATTAATGTTTAGAATTTAAATTAATTTTCTTCTATAGTCTGTTATAGATATCTCATTGAACTCACTTTAATAAACTTTTATTCTTCCTCTTTTTAAAAATTTAAATTGTTGATATATTAAATGAATGTAACACCGATCATTAATTCCAACTTTTAGCCATCCTAGAGGTTAATAACTTAAACAAACTTATCTTTAAATGTAGATACATTTGGTATAATTTACTCTGTATTGTATTTTATTTTTCATATGAATAGTATTAATGCGCTAATAACCTTATAAATTAGTGGTATCTTATTTAATCTCTTAAATGAGAGGTAACATGTTAGAATCTCTTTCTTCATTGTAATGAGAAAAAAAAAGAATAATATTAATGTAATCAAATAAAATGCCATTTTCTTTATTTTCCATATAGATATGTGGTTGACTTATTAAACATGCAATCAATGACAAAATCAAAATTAAAATCTTTTTATATTTTCTATACAATGCTACTAATGACAAAACAAAATCACTTTTTGTATATTTTTTCCATATAAACATGTTAACTTGTTAAAAAATTGCAATCAATGAGAGTTATAACTGCACCACATAAATACTTAATATATTAATTATAATATTTATTTTAATTGTCCTGAGTTCGTGCTTTTTATTATATATATATTAGTAGATTATTAAAATTAATTAAAACACACGTGAGGTAAAATTGATATAAAATATGATGCCTTTCATACGAATACTATTATACACATTATCATATAAATGTGACACTAGGACAACTAGTCATGGGATTTTTGCCATATTTAAACATAACAAAATTAAATATCAGAGTGTCGCATAAGCGTGGTAAGAAAGATTGTGATTGTAAGAACCTTGGAGATTGTAAGAAAGATTGTAACAAGATGAAAATCCAGGAGTTAGGAGAGGAAGATGATAGTAATATGGAAAGTGAATGGAAAGAGATTATGAAACATGAAGCAAAAATTATGCATACGCACACACAAAAAATGCTATAAATACACGTGAATGGTAATATACATATAAACAATTTTATAATTTTAATGGTAATGTCACATACGTTATATATATGTATACGAACACATATTGTAATCATAAAACATATAAAAATGTATCAAGTAATACTATGGATGCAGAATAATAATGAAGACACGCATAACTAATTTATAAAGTGTGATGATGACACACATATAACTCATATCATATGTCGTGTTTATTAGCAAATATATAAAATATTATAGACGGGTGTACAAAAAAAACCGATGAAATCGAAAAATCAAACTGAAACCGAAAACCAATCCAAAAAATATGGTAACCGGTCCATTGGTTTCGGTTTAGAATCACGGTTTTTATTTTTTCCAGTTTTCGGTTTCAGTTTTGGTTTATAACTACAAAAAACCGACGGTTAATGGTTAACCGTTTTCAATATTTATAAATATATTATATGTATAATTTACATATGATAATGTTCTTTGAATTTTGATTAAACTACTATTGTCCTATGTTTAATGGAAGTTGATATGATAATTGATTTGGTTTGATTTTGGTTGATGATGATATATCCAAAGGCTTGTTTTTCTCATTTTCTTTAATTTGATTTTCCTTTTTTTTTTAGCTATTGTAATATATAATAATTTAAAGGAAAACTCTATGATAAAAGATAAAAAAAAGGTTTGTTGAAATTATCAATTTGTTGTTGAATTCATTACATTAAATGGTTAAAAATCGAAAAACCGAAAAAATTAGCCGATTAAAATGGTTAACCGTTAAGGCAGTTTACCATTTATAATGGACCGGTTAATGATCAGGATATTAAAAAACCGATCATTATGGTTAAGTTCAAAATATAAGGCTAAGGACTGGTTAACCGATCCATGAGCACTCCTAATGTACATATATATTCATATGTAAACAAAATATAATCAAGGATGGCCCAAGGGAAGCCCATAGGATGTTGGCCCCCAAGCCTAAAATTATTCAATTCAAAATCCTAAAGCTTATTGCATTTTGCATGACTAATGACAAGACGAGTACATCAAAGTCACGACCCAATATAATAGCCCATCCCTCCAATTTTCAACTTTAGTCCAACATATAATCCATGGTGGGAAGCCAACAATGCAATAATTTTAACTAGAATGGGGTGAGCATGGTACGGTTCGGTCCTATTCACCTCCTAAACCAACCGAATCTAAAATTACAATTCGGTTATTTTTATAAAATTGAACCTATTCATACAGTTTGGTTCGCTAATTTTTTTAACTTAAAAAACAGTTTGATACAGTTCGGTATACGGTTCGAATTACATATTGAAAGACATTTTCTTTTTTTTTTCATTTCAATAAAAAAAACTATGAATTATTTTCTTACATTTCAAATCTCAACAACAAATTGACAAGTTTATTTATTAATTTATCTAAATTATTAACTACACATTTGTTAATTTATGGAAATCAACATTCAACTATAGTGAATCAAATTTTTTTACATCATTAGTACACATTATTAAAATGAGAATAACTAAACATAAGAATAAATTGATGAGATAGTCTTTTTTTTAAGACTCAGAACTAGTCAAGCGCCATTACAAATATATATACGTATGTGTGTATAAAGGAAGGAGTAAGATTGGATTTCCTTCACCAATGAAAGAGATAACCAATATAATGTTTTTACTTTCTAATACTTATTAAACTATAACTATTTTTTAACCATTGAAACTCTAAAAGTATTAATTATAAATATAAAAAAATTTATAATTTTACCCAAAACACAATTAACTATAAAAATAAAAATAACATAAGAGGATTATTTTTTATAAGGTGAAAGAGTTCGATTTGATTCATGACTCCAAACCAAATCGTGAACTGAATTTTCTACTACAAAATCGTTTAAAAAAATAACCAAAAATTTAGTTCGGATCAGATCAGTTAGTGGTTTGATCGGGTTTTTCCCACCCCTAAACTAGACTATGTAGGTGCGCTTTAATCAGCATCTTGCCTATTTAATCTTTTTTTTTAAAGGGTTCGTTTTTAAAATAGCGTGACTTTGCTCGGTCCATTTAGTCTGCAATTCAAAGTGGGTTGGCCTGCTAGTCCACTTGTATAATTAATATATATATATATATATAATATATGAAAAATGACCATCAATTTAGCATTGTTTTTGGAATTTTATGTTTGAGCTTAAACTTATGTGTTGATAGGAATGGAGAATGACAAATTGATGCATATGCATGA
The DNA here is from genome assembly GCA_024138025.1 of Combretum micranthum. NCBI lineage: Eukaryota > Viridiplantae > Streptophyta > Magnoliopsida > Myrtales > Combretaceae > Combretum > Combretum micranthum. The sequence goes on from JAMXBD010002229.1 coordinate 195,160, forward strand.
TAAAATTCTGTAAGTATATATTTTTTATTTTTTATTTTAAATAAAATATGATATCTAATAAAATATTTGAAAGACTGATTCTTATATTTAAGTAATTGAAATAGTAATAAAACTAATCATTAATATATATAGCCCTATAAAACTTACATCTTGTTCAATTAGTGTAAATGAGTTAAATGGTTCAATTTGAACCATTTTACTTAGAATGGTATAGAAGTAGGTTAATTGGGTCAAGTAAATAAGCTAACTCATTTAACCCGTAGGCTAAAATAGGCTAGAATAGGATCTATTGATAGTGAATTTTCAGTGAAACCTTGTTGGGCCAAGATCTAGTGAAGAGCAAGGCCCATAACCCTACCCAAGCAGAAAGCTTACTCCTCAAAGAGCCCATGGGCTTAAGCACCCCATCACAAAAGGGGCAGAAGCACCCCACGACCTCGTCCTCGACCTTAACCCTGACACATGAAAGATAGAGGTTGAGAGGCAAAGCAAGTCATGCACCTCATAAGACTCTAGGGTTCACCACAATTATACTACTCGAGAATTGATAACAGCACATGAATAAAGAGAATCAAATCTCAATACTCATAATCACCACAAAGGGTTTCACGCACAAAAGTGCTCTCAAAATCTCATAAAGATATCATAAACTGAACTCTATTGCCCTAAAGCTTACATGATAAAGGAAAGAAATAAAACTAAAAAAAATTACAAAATTCATAAAAATTGCCCAAACCACATGCACTGGCTCAAAGCCGGTGGCTTTAATTCAATGTTGGCAGCTTACATCATATACACTGGCAAACTTGAAGATGGCTCTTAAAATTTCAAATCTACGAACTCTGAAGGCCAGCGGCCTAAACTCCTACACACGGTGTAAATGCCCAATGTTGGCGGCTTTAAGGTGGTGTACAAGTGTTGTTTCCACACTTGTTTTTTCTTCTTTCTGTTTTCCTTTCCAATGACTTTGGGCTCACTGATTCCTATCATTACCCCTAGGTTCAGGAAGATTCATTACCAAATCTTGATCCTTCAATCTCTGAACTTCTAGAGTTAAATTTTTGTCATCCAGCTAGTCCATGTAAACAAACTCCTCTATCTTTTAATATTCTTAATATGCATCATCTTTTCTTGTTGTACCTCTAGAGGACTCATAGATAGTATTTTGTATGTTTTGTCCCATTGCAGAATAGTATATCCGTTCTTGTATCCATCAAAGGTGCTCTAAAATCATATCGCCATGGTCTTCCAAAGATCAAGTGTGTAGCATCCATAGGTACTACATCACACAAGAATTCGTCAGCATAATCACCAATAGAAAGAGGTACACGAACCTGTTTATGCACATGAATTGCTTCTTGATGACTAAGCCAATGAAGAGCATATGGCTTTGGATGTTGCTCCATCTGCAACCTCAGTTTAGAAATCAATCCAGTAGAAATAACATTGGCACAACTACTACTATCAATTACAATCAAACAAGATTTTCCTTACACCAAACTTTGACCATAAAATAGATTAGTTCACTGATCTTGAATCACATTCTCTTGCTCAAGTATTGCATCCTGGAAATTCAAAGAAACATTCGACATGTCCATCTTGTTTTCCTCACTACTTTTCTATTCTTCTTCCTCACTCTCAATCTGATTCCCCTTCATGACCATAACTTTCTTATTAGAACACTGAGAAGCGGTGTGGCCATCTCTCAAACACTTGAAACATTTAATATTTTGGTTCCTTCACTGTTGTGTCTGATCAAGCACTTTTTCATCCACCACTTTGCCCTTATTCTTCTCTTTCTCATCCTCTTTCTCCTCCTCTATGTCGTCTTCCTTACTACTCTTATGTTTTTCTTCCTCACTCTCAATCCGATTCTCCTTCGTGACCATAACTTTCTTATTAGAATACTGAGAAGCGATGTCTCAAACACTTGAAACATTTAATATTTCGGTTCCTTTGCTGTTGTGTATGATCAGCGCTTTGTCATCCACCACTTATCCCTTGTTCTTCTCTTTCCTATCCTCTTTCTTCTCCTCCTCATCTAATTTACTATAGTGATGTGATTTATGAGACCGTCTATGTTGATGCCTCTTAACTCTGCTACCTAAATTATATTCTTCAGGGCCTGATAGTGCTGGAGCTCTACTACACTAACAATATCTATCTTTACCCCGTTAATGAACCAAGCTATAGATTCATATGAAGATTCTTTAATGTCACACCTTACCATAAAAGTTTTAAATTCCTTCACATATTCTTCTACACTCCGCTTTCCCTGCTTCAAGGACTATAATCCCATTAGCATCTCCTGTCTATAATAATCTGTCAAAAATCTACATGTCATCAATCTTTTCATTAAAGCCCATGAACGCACTTTTTTTTTGCATTAGCCCTTCATCTCTTAACCTATAACTTATCCCTCCATAAATAAGCATAGTCAGAAAATGCCAGCGATACCATTTTCACTTTCATGTGCTCATCCCACTCATAGCAGTCAAATACTTTTTCCACTCGTGGCACCCAATCTAGAAATTCCTCTGGTTTGTTGCTACCAGTGAAAGGTAGAAATTTCAACTTAATATTTTCAATTACCTTATGCCTATCATCTCTATTTCCTCGCTTCCTAATCCTTTCATTATTCTCATTAGATTCACCACTAGAATATCTCGTATGATTGGATCCACAGTGACTATTTCTATCTCTAACTTATAATCTCTCTAGAATTCTTCTCATTCTTCTTGCATTCGATTAACCCCAGTTTGCAACTGCGTAAATTTCTACCTAGTTACAACATCTCCTTTACCACCATTGTTGTTGTTATTATTTCTTCTAACCCTAGGATTATCGCCATTCACACTTTTCTTACCATCAGACGACATCCTTTCAGCCAATCAACAGTAAAAAGACAACAAAAATTCAACAACACAATTTATAGAAAAAAAAAAATTCAACCTAACAAACCTTGAATAAATCGCATCGAATAACAAACTCTGCAAACCTTTGCTCTGATATCGAATTTGACGCAAGCTTGAGGGGGTTGAATCTTGATAAGAACTTTTAGGGTTTTCAAATAGAAATGATATGGATAAAATGATTATTCCATGAATAATAAAATTAAATTGGATTGTAAATAGACTATAGAATGATAGGATCAGCGATATATAAAATAATCACGTTGTTAATAGAATCATAAGATTCTAATAATAGGGTTCACCATAATTCTATACTAATCAAGAATTTATAAGAACTCAGGAATAAAAAGAATCAAATCTCAATACTCATAATCATCATAGAGGTTTCACACACAAAAGTGCTTTCAAAATCTCAGAAAGATATCAGAAACTGAACTCCATTGCCTTAGAGCTTACATTATAAAGGAAAGAAATAAACTAAAAAAAAAATTACAAAATTCATAAATATTGGTCGAACCACATATGCTGACTCAAAGCTAGCGGCCTTTAATTGAATGTTGGCGGCCTACATCACATACACTAGCGGCCTTGAAGATAGCTCTTAAAATTTTGAATTTGTGAACTCTAAAGGTCGACAACCTAAACTCCTACACTGGCAATGTAAATGCCTAATGCTGGCAGCTTGAGGTAATGTACAAGTGTTGTTTCCACACTTATTTTTTTCTTCTTTCTATTTTTCTTTCTAACGACTACGGCTTACTAATTCCTATCAGTCACCCATCTTGGGAGTACTCTCCCCTAAACATGCTTAACTTTAGAGTTCTAGTGAACTCTATGCCATTATACCAAAAGCGCTTTGATAATTAAAGTTTCATTACCTTATATTTGAGGGATATTATTGATAAGTATTTAAAGACTCTTATTATTCACATTGTTTTGATATGTTATTATATATACTGTGTGAATTATTAAGGAAAAATGATACTTATTTGGTTAAAATATCAATTTTAAGGATAAAGGAAGATTTTGAGCTTAATGAAAAGTTTTGGATGAGTTAAGTGAGATTTTAATGAAGAAATAAGCAATTGGAAGATTTACAACATGCTCAACAATTCTATACAAGCTGTGTAGAACATTGGTGTACGAGACAAAAAGCAACCAGCAAGCATTTTTAAAGTACATAAGGAAGCTACACAAGCTGTGTAACATACTTACATATAGGCTGGAAGTTGATCGGAGGCATTTTACATTGTGCACGACCGTGTTTGGGGCCGTACAGACCTAGGATTCCATTGTTTCGCCTCTTTTACATCCTACATGGCCTCAAACACGGTTGTATAGGATGGTCGTACAAAAGATAAATTGGTCCTTTCCTATAAATTGTCCCTAACTCGTCTTTTTGGAGAATCTTTTTCCTTTTAACGAAGCCTAGAGAGAAAAATAAGTGTTTTAGAGTAGAGAAATGCAAGAGCTTATTAGAGATCACAAGACTTCATCCTTAAGGATTGTAATCATAACTCTTTACTGTTTTTCCTTATCCAATCATTGTATTTCTTATTCTATAGAAAAAGATCTTTTTACTTTAGATCTTAAGAAACCCTAACCCTAATGTATAGATTGAATGCTTTTGTTAATGGAAGTTTATGTTCCTTTGAATCTATTCATGTGTTTATATATGTGCAGTATTAGATCGTTGTTTGATTCTTGATGATTTAATTGAAGGATTAATTGTTAAGATAGATCTAGCATGAATAGAGAGATTTGAATATGACCTTAGACATAGATTGCATGAATTTTCTGCATAAAGATTGAATCTTTTTAAGGAATCATGAACTTTAATGCAATTTTATATGCATCTAAGGATGAAAGAAATTTCCTTTAGATATATAAGGTTAGAATTCAATTATCTTGAAAGAAAGATTGATGAAATTATGGATTCCTATAGTTCAAGAACTTGAATAACCAATTAATGAATGTTTTATAAGAAATTGGAAATAAGGTTAATAGTAAATGAAGATTAGAGATAGTTTTGTGATATGATATTCTTAGAAGCGTTGACACTCACTTTTGTTAGGGTTAATTAATTAATTAGTTACTTAGATATATTAAGATAATTTGAATCAGACTTGCTAGATAGTAGAATTAAGATAACTACTAGTAATTATAGGTCCTGGTGGAATGATCCCCATGCTTACACCGATACTACAATTGATAGGTACGCTTACTTAAGATTGGTCGCATAGTAAGAATAGGGTTTTGATTTTAATTTGATTGAATGTGATTGAAAATTCCACATCAGTTACATAATCCCATACCTATAAAACTGACATCTTTGTTAGTTTTCGTACATAAGTCCAGAACCACACCAAGCAGGGAGGACACTAAAGATATTTCATATAGGCTCAAGAAGTACCTCTACTTTAATGCACTTAACCCTGTACAACACTTAGTTCCCTCACTTTCCAGCTAGTGAACTACTTTGATATAATAATGATCCGGAACTCTGTCTACTAAGGTATTATCTGTTTTGGTAAGATACTACACGGTTTTGTCCTTGGTACTAGTTATTTCCTAGAAGATTACCCATCATAGGAGTGCTCTCCCCTAAGCATGCTCAACTTTAGAGTTCTAATGAACTCTAAGCCATTACACCTAAAGCGTCTTGATAATTAGAGTTCCACCACTACCTTATATGTGAAGGGTATTACATGTGTTCCCTGGTCCCCTTACAGGATCACAATGGTCCCTTTATATTGGGATTTAACCACTAGAGAAGGTAAGACACATCTTTGAAGTGTGAGAACTAACTAACCTCACTGTTTCCTCCTCTTTCCTTAGTGTAAATCTAATGTCTAACATAAGTATCAGAGTGGCCATGTCAGATAGCCCTTCAGCGTAGTGTTAACCGGGCTTTCTGTAAGTATAGGTCCCCAGGCATATTGTTCAGCCTAACTTCCCTAAGAAGAAAGGCCCAAAATGTCTATCGGCAAATTCGACATCCACAACAAGATCAATCAATTATAATTTTTAGGCCTATATAACTACGGGCTAAAGTGGATAAGACAAATCCATTTAACCAACCTTTACACCTCTAATCATAAATTTTCCTCTAAGGTCTATATATTGTACATGCTTTGCTTGATGTGCATTAATATCATAAAATGTAATTAATAAAATGATTATTGATTAGTCAAATTAATCTACATATTTGTTGGCCATATTATATTAATTAGTGGATGGTGCATATGCCTTATAATTAAGGCTAGGAAAAAAACCAACCGGACCAAACCAATCTATAACCGAACCAAACTAAACTGAAAATATGATTTTTTTTAACAATTTGGTTTAAAAATTTTTCAATCCGAACCAATCCATAATTTTATGATTTTATTATATATATATATATATATATGATTACAACCCTGAGAATAGGGAACTAATTTAACATGTAAATATGCTTATACAAGGAAGAAAATCTCTACCTAAATATCAAAATATTTTTCTTACTATATAAGACTATACAACTAATATACAAAGAATATTTCCCATTAATAGCTAATATGCGGAGAAATTTCCTACTAAAATGCAATTATATACCCCAACAACAATTTTACATGAATGAATAACTATCCCTTATGAACATGTAAATGGTAAGGGAACTTCTATAGTCCTGTGAATGAGATCATCTACTAAATCATCTAATCATTAAAAATAGTAATTACCATATTAACTATTTTAATGGTACAATCATGGTTGAGTATGAATTTTAGTCGTTCAATAGTTAACAAGACCAGTCTCATCAAAATTAATGACAGGACTATAGTATTTTCCCTTCTTTGCTAATGGTATTTCTATTTGATAACAAACTGCATTTTTTTTTTTTTTGTTAGAAGATGAATTTCACTCATTATAAAGAAATTACATCTATTATAATGATCGATATAAGAAAAATGACAAACAAAGAGTTGGGGTATAATTATCTAACCGTATAAATAGTCACATTTCTTCTATAGTCAAAGTGTCCCACATAAGAGATAGAAATTCTCTAAAGAGAATAAAACTCAATTAATTGATGGATAGACTAGATTCCTTAAAAGGGATGGCAAAATCTCATATAAGGATGAAAACAAAGTGAAAAAACATAAAAAATAATTATATAAAAATCTACTTATTTTAAAAATCTTTCGATAATATAATTTGCTTAATCTCCACACTCTTCAAACCACCTGATTATTAATGAGGACATAAATAATACAATACAATTTATATCTAATGTTAGGGGTAATATATCTATCGCTTTTCAAATCAATAGTTGTAAGCCCCCGAATTTTTTTGATAATGGTTTTGGAATACCCGAAACTCTGAAGTCTAACCCAAGTTGAAACCGAACCTTAAACAATTTCGATCACGGGATTTCATAAAAGAATCTTCAAAAACAAAAATAGAAAGTTTAATAATCATTCGATTCGAAAACCCGAACATGAAAAGATCCACCTATCCGATCCCTAATATAGACCCCTCAATTTCTAGGGTAAAATTGGATTAAACCCTAACCCTAGTCAAACTGGAGTTCCAAAAGTCAACAAAGGTTAAGACAATCAAACAATTTCAACTCCGGCAATCCGCATTCTGAAACCCTAGAAAACGAAATTAAGTTAATGGCTTAAAATAGTTTATAATAATATCGGGTAACATAAAAAATCAGATTCATGAATTTCGAGTGTCCTTCGGACTCAAACAAGATCAGTTCTCGAAAAGCGTGTCTCGGAGCTCTGAATATAAAAAATATTCCAATAACACCAAAAGACTTGTAATTAAACAAGGATTTCAAAAATATCAGTTTTAGAATTTTTCGGTAACTAAAAATAACAGATATAGCTCGTTTATACGTATTTTTATTACTATCGGTATTTTATCTGTCTAGTCTACTATTCATAGTACTATTTATACTATTCATTACTATTTCACTATCTCTATTTTTTCTTACACCTATTTCTTACTACCTACACACTTATTTTCTTACTTTTTACATTTCCAATATAACTTTATTCACATCAAACCTTACACATTACTTCTTTTCATTACAAAAATACAAAAATTTAATCAAAACTCTCTCTCTTCCCCTCCATTATGCGCCGGCCTCCCTCTCCTTTTCTCATTATTATTTTCTTTTCAATTTATTTTATTACATCAATAATTCACTCCAAAAATTCTATAAATATCCCCTTCCTCTTTCATTCTTTCACACATCCATTTTACATAACAAAACTCTACCAAAATACTCTCTCAAAACCTCTCTCTAACAAATCCCTCTCAAAATACTCTCTACCATTCCCTACAACTTCAAGAAGAAAATAACAAACACAAAACCCATTCATCTCTTTTCAAACCTTCCATTAAACCTTAAGTAAAATCCCACTTAAATTTCTTCATCATGTTCATACAATTTAGCATGAGCTTAGTGTATGTTTCTTAGACTCATATGAGTTAAAGAAGCAACAATATATTCATATTTTATTTTGTTCATGTTCTTATTTTTTATTATGTTATTATGTTGTTATTATTATTGTTATTATTTTTGCTCTAATCTAACTAATATAATATTATGTATACTTAATATATATAATATATATTTATTTAGAGCATATAAGCTCATTTGTTATTTATTTACTTTCATGTCTTGCAATTTATTTTTTACTTGTTTTATGCAATTTATTAAGACTAGTCTTTCTAGTCTAGACTTGTCCATATCAAGTCAAAACATTTTCTTTCTTTTGGGACTAGTCTATTCTTAGTCCCGGGTTGCCTTGATGAAGCTAAGGCTCCTAATACATGACCGGGATACCTTGATGAAGCTAAGGCTCCCAATGCTTGACAATTTTATTTATTTACTCACAAGTAATTCATTTTATCTTATTATGTATTATCTTTAATTTTACATTGCTACATATTCATGCATGATTATAGTATTGTTGTCTTAAATAAAAATAAAAATGGGTCTTTCTTAAATAAAGAAAAAGTAAACTAGATTTCTTGACAAAAGAAATTTCAACAAAAATATCTAAGTTTTGTTTTTAACTCTTTTCAAAGGATAAGCTAATCATAAATTCTAGAAGGTAGTAATATAGATTTCTTCAAAATAATATAAAAGAATTCTTTTCTTTTATAAACCAAACTAAATACTCCATAAAGGAAGAATTTTTAGCAATAAAGGATTTTAACTCAACCATATCTTTTATAAGACTTAAATAGGTTCATTATAGACTTTGAAAATCACATACTAAGAAAGCCTCTTAAAAACTTAATTTTTACATATTATTATTCTCTTTTTAAAATCAAAATGAAATTTTTGTTAAATTATAAGGTTAACAATTCTTTATTAAGAAAGCATTTCTTATAAACTTGTCTAAAAGAATTATTCTATCACTTGACAAATAGTAAGAATAAAATAAGTTTTTCAAACCAAGATAAAATCAACTCACTATTTTAGAAACCAACTTAGAAAAATAAAATTTAACGAGTAAGTAAAGTGTAAGGGTAAACTCATTTCCTGAAAAAGAGAAAGGATATAAAAATAAGAAGAAAACATACATTTAACACAACTTCGAATATTTGAAACTTAAAGAATATTTTGAAAATCTTATTTTCAATCACTAGAAATAAAGTTAGTAGATAACTTAAAGAACCAAAATTTTTGAAAATGAATTTACTTTTGAAAAGTAAGAAAATGAAATAATAATAAAACATTTACTCATAACAACTCAATTATATTTTAGTTTTCCTTCTAACAATTCAAAAAGAAGAAATTTTCAAATGTTTTATTTTTTAAAAACCCTTAAAGACAAATTGTTTATGAAATATCAATATTGAAACAACACTACAAAAATCATGCATACAATATGAGTATGAATATATGTTCAAAGGATTTTTCAACTATAAGTATATCCGTATATTTTGCTTAAGGATTTTTGAGTAAAGTAAAGTTTGGAAAAATCATATTTTGTGAACTATAAATTCGTAACTATTCTGTACCGTAGTATTTTCTAACCCAAATGCTTTTTATGACAAAAATAACCTTAGAAATGGATAGATCTTTTCGAGTAGGTAGAAAACGATATATTATAAGCACAATTCCGAGTTAAAATGACCAAGTTATGACCATTTTAATTTGGAATTACCCTCTATACGAATTTTAACGATATTGTGACATAGTTTTTGATAAGTACCAAAATCAATAAGAAATACTATTATGGGTATTCTTCTTGATTAGGTGAACCGGGAGGAGTATTCATACTCGAGAATTATTTTGATTAGTGAATTTACCGATCGACTCATCGTAAGAAAGATAGATCTTCATGGCCAAGTAAGCTTATTTCCTACCTTTTACGTACTTGGTTGTGCTTGTAGCTAGAGGCACTAGAAAGAAAAAAATGAAAATGAATTATGTATGATAATATTGTTTGAAAAAATGTTAAGCATACCGAGGCATGAATCGTTGTTAATTAACTTCTATTTTACTATTATTCTGTTGGAACGTATGCAAATTCTTGTGATCACCTTCAAATTACTCTAATCATATACTATGAATTATATTAATTGATTCATGCATATCACGTAGTTAGTCTCATTGCATGAGTTGCTATTCTTGATGGGACAAGAGTTTAGTAGCGGGTGTGCAGTAGCCAGAAATCTGCAAGATGGGCGATTAGGAGCCTGAAAGAACTATTTTGAGATGGCCGAGCAGGCACCTGAAATAAACTACATGAGTAGAGTTTTAAAGAGCCTGGAACACTTAACCCTGAATGGAGGGGTAAATCCATTCAAACATATGATTTCTGGTAGATCATATGTATTGCTTGATCACTTGCTTGATGCATTCATATGCTTGTTAATAACTTGCTTGAAATTATTTATACAAGTACGTTGATTTAGGAATATTCTCACTAAACTAGTTATGCTTATACTCCGATAGACCTTTATTGTAACAGGACTATCTTTTTATGCCGAAGACTTCATATTCTCGAGAGGGATGATGTTTTAGAAAAGCTTCTGGAAATCTTCTGAAGGTATTAGGTTAAATATCCTTAATGCCTTTTGTATTAGTAGTATTTTGTTGTGAGAAAGATAAGTTGATATTATGATTGTTTGGAGAATTATAAGAAAAACCCTAAGATGATGTACGAATTATATTCTTTTAATAATAAATTGGATAATAATTTAGATTCTTGCATGCTATATTTATTATCTCGAACTATACATCCCACCGATGTCTCCTATTGTTATGATAGACGCCTTACATATGGTGTTGAAAACTTTCGCATGACTTCGGGAATTCATTCTTAAGTTTTAATACCGCATGTGGCAGACTGCCACGTTTAGGATACCTTTTAGGGCGTGACAATAGTGATAGATCTATGGATATATAGTGATAAATAATGAAAAGAGATTTAGTGTTGCCCCTCTATCATGCCTTGAGGGGTACTCTAAACGTGTAGTTTACCGTACACAATACTAAAGCCTAGGAATGACTACCTAGTCACGCAAAGGCTTCCATATCATGTACAAGGCGTACATCACAACCAAGGGAATGCATCGGAGTAGCGCAATTCATATTGATAATAAATAAGTAACAAGGCAAAGAGAATACTTATCATAAAACATAAACATATTAAATTACAATTCTTAGGGGCATATCCCTCTATTGTCTTCAAATAAACATACATCACTAATCATATAGGTCATTACATATAAAGAACCTTACAAAATTACTTCATCTTATGATTCAATCTCCTTTATAGATGCTTAACATCCCTCCATGATTTTCTTAACATCATGATCCTCAATTTAATCCACGGGTATACCTGTTTCAGCAAAATCTATAGGGGTATAAGCTACAACTTAGCTTAGTGAGATATTCCTTTTCATTCGCACCATATTTTCAAACAAGTTCATTTAGATTTTCACACATATGCTATGCATACAATGCAACAATCATGTGATTACACAAATATATATAGTTATTCGGAAACCATATATAATGGATTTACCCCTCCGTATCGAATGTTAGGGAATCGAGGTTGAAGATCCTCGATCTTCTACTGCTGGTCCCCAGGTCCTCACCCACAACATTTGGTTGGCTCAGCTCCGAACCTAGAGTCGCATTCTCCGGGCGATTTGGATTCTCTAGGAAGGAACATTGCCCATGTCACCGCATCATCACAGCCAATCCAACTCTACGCATAGGAGTAGCAGCCTTCCAAAAGAGATGTGACTCGAAGGATACTATGCTTGAGCATTTTATTTTTCTTAAGCCAAACTTATTAAGGTTTATTAGGGGGTGTTCAATCAATTTAGCAATTAATAAACATCATACAAGTAAGTAAATAAAAATATTTAAACAGCAAGTTTGAAGTTGCGATATTCTTAATTATCATTTCACGCATAAATAAAGAATCACATATATACATATTCCCGAATTCCCATACATATCCATTTTTTTTTTCCTTAGTATACTAATGCCACTACTTTGCAAGCATAAGCTTGATAACGAAATTGAGAGGAATAACTCACTCATCTATTTCGCGATCTTCTTAGTCGTAGTAATCCTCAGGAAGGGTAGTCTCGTGTCCTTCATTATCTAAACAAAAGAAATACCCGAAATGAGTATTTCGTAGAATTTCTACTTAAACATTCTAATTCTATTTCACTATGTTCGTTAAAATCGTATAGAATGAAATTTCAATTTCAAATGGCCATAACTTACTCATTTTAACTCGAAATTTCGTATCTAATATACAATTTTCTACCTATTCGAAAAGATATATCCATTTCGAAGGTTATCTTTGTCATATAAGGTCATTTGGGTTCCGAAAACATGGGTACAGATTTAAAACGAATATTTCTAAACTTTTGCAAATCCATTTTCTAACTCAACTTCCTTCAAAAATCCTTTAGTAAAAAAAATATAGATATATATGTATATATAATTGATAAATCCTTTGAGTATATAGATAAGCTCACTTTATATGCAAAATTTCTAATGGTAGTGTCTCAATAATTTATTTCATAAAACAATTCTTTTTAAAGTGTTAAAACTTATCTTGATAAATTTCTTTTTCAAGTATTTGGAAGAAATTTTATATTTTCATAGGTTATTATAAATGAGTATATTTTTATTTTATTTTCTTCATTCTTTTTCTAAAAACAAGTGAATTTTCCTTTAATCTTAGTCTTTCATAAGTTTTACTTCTAGTGATAAAAGATCAAAGTTATCAAAGTGTATTAAGTTGTTGAAAACCTTTTTATAAATTTGTATTTAAGATGGTTTTAGAAAATCAGTCTTGTATTTTTATATTTATTATTTTAAAATATAAATTTTTTGTTTTCTAAAACTTGTTCTTTTATTTCCTTTGAAAAGAATTCTCTTTGTTGATAAAATCCATTATTTTTAATCTTATCTTATTTATATTCTTTGAAAATAAGTTCTTTCTTTAGAAATTTAAAAATAATTATTTTTCATAAGTGGGTTTATAACTTTATGGGTTGAATTCATCTTAACTTTGAAAACTATTTTGTTTCTTAGTTTTGTTATGGAGTGAAAAAGAGTTTAAATCCTAAGCTTTTTGTAAAAACCTTTAATATTAACAAATTATTTTACTAAAACTTAGGTCACCATAATATACAAAGAAAATAATTATTTCTTATGTTTCCTTGGTAAACTATCTTTGTTATTTAAGAAAACGTTGATAAAACTCTATTTCTATGTTGTTGATAATAACTTCATTATTTTGTGATAAGTCACATAATAGAAAATCTAGTTTTGAGTTCCTTTAATAAAGTAAAATTCTACTTTTGAATTAGTTGAGACATTAACATTATGTAGATGCAAGTATCATGAGCATAAAATAATAAGAACATGAGAAAATACTAGAAACAATTAATAATAAGCAAGATAATAAAAATATCAAGTATTGGGAACCTTAACTTCATCAAGGTATCCCAGTTAAGTATTGGAGCCTTAGCTTCATCAAGGCATCCCGGGACTAAGAATGGACTAGTCCCAAAAGATTAAAGAAAATAAATAAAAGATTGTTTTGACTTGATATGGACAAGTCTAAGACTAGAAAGACTAATCTTAAAGAAATAGCATGAAATAAATAAATTACAAAGCATGAAATTAAATAAATAACAAGTGAGCTTATATGCTCTAAAATATATATATATATATATATATATACATAAATATATTCAGTTAGATATGAATAATAAAATCAACATAACAACATAATAAAATAGGAAGTTTATGTACAAGAACAAAACATGAACATGTTGTTGCTTTTACTACCATATGAGTTTCAAAACAACACCATAGTCATGCTAAGTTACATGACATGGATAACTAAATGGTTGAAAGAAATTTTTACCTAAAATGTTTATGTAGTATGAAGATGATAGTGAATGTATGGTTATGTGGTTTATTGAGAAATGGTAGTTGTAGAGAGAAATTTTGTGAGTATTTGGTGAAAGAGAATTTTGTAGAGGAAAATTTTGTGGAGAGAGTTTGTGTAGTGAATTTGAGAGAATTTTGGTAGTAGAATGAATTGTGTGAAAGAATGAAGGAGGAATGGGGTATTTATAGAATTTTGGAGTGGAAATTTAGATGTAATAAAATAATTGAAAAGAAAAAAATTTTGGGGGGGGGGGGGGGGTGGTTGGCATCGGCCATGGTGAGGAAAGAGAGAGAATGAGTTGATTTTTTGTTTGTATTTTGTAAGAAAATAATTAATATGTAAGATATGATTTGATATAAGATGTATTGGAAATATAAAAAGTAAGAAAATAGATATGTAGGTAGTAAGAAATAGGTGTAAGAAAAAGTAGAGATAGTGAAATAGTAATAAATAGTAGACTAGACAATTAAAGTACCGGTAGTAATAAAAATACGCGTAATAATACGATATCTGTAATTTTTAGCTACCGAAAAATTCTAAAATTGATATTTTTGGAAACCTTATATTTTTATGAGTCTATTGGTATTAACGGAATATTTTTGCCATCCGGTGTACTGAGGCATGATTTTTGAAAACTGATCCCATTTGGATCCGAAGGACACTAGAAATTTGCGAATCTGATATTTTTAAGCTTCCTTATATTATTACGAACTATTATCAACAATTATTTTCATTTCGTAGTTTAGGATTTAAGAGCGCAGGATTGTCGGATCTTAAACACTAGGGTTAGTTATAAGCTTGTTGACTTTTAGGGTTCCGATTTGACTTTCTTTTGTTGAATTATTCGTAAGATCATATAATTTTCGAGTTTTGACCGTTTTATATTTTTAGCTCGATACCTATGGTTTATCTTATTTTATTTGTGATTATTTAATAGTTTTTAGTTCTCGGGATCGTTTAACCGAGTCTAGGGTTATAAGTTGACTCAGTTTGACTTTTGGTGAAAATTAAAATTTCTGATTCTAAAATTCACCGAAGAATTTAAGATCTTATCATTTCGTTGTTGAGCGTTATTTGGATATATCATTTGCGTTTTAGGAATCAGGTGGATCATTTGATTGGCGTACAGATGTTGATTCAACCGATAGTTGGATTTTATATATTGTTTCAAAGGTTCTCATTTTCTCAAGACTAAGAATTTTCGTGTTTGACTTGATTTAGAATTTGGTTTTAACTTGAGCGATTTTCGGGATTTCAATTTTTATATTAGACTTCTAGGATTATTTTCTATGAATTACAAAAATTTTCGGGGGTTTACACCCTCTCTATAATAGGGTTTGTGACAAAACCTCAAAGAGAGAGAGAGGGAGAGAGAGACTTGTATATTTATAAATTATCAACTTTATGTCATAAAAGAGGTTAACAAAATTAAATAAGAGGGGAAAATGATATTGAAAGTAGCTTTACTTTGCAATTTCGGCAAATTAGTGTATGAACTTTCCAACTTTATAATTTTTTGTATCTTTAGAGACACTAATAGAAACAAAAAAAAAAGTAAAAGTAGGGACATAAAAAATATAAAGTTTGAAAGTCTAGACACTAATTTACCTAAATTTCAAAATAGAAACGCTTTCATTGTCTTTTTTCCAAATAAAAGAATCACGAATTTTCAAATCAACATTCTTATTTTCAATTTTTTTGCAAATTGAATAAGGTTAAGGGTTTTACAATCATTTCTAAAGGATTCTAGATAGACCTTGACACAAGCTAGGTTACACTTATAAGTTGGCTCAGTCAGTACTAATGAGTATAAATCATTGGCTCAGTCTGGTGGCAAGGTTCATGACCGATAAAACAATTGTAATCAATAACAATTGAATAACATGTTAAAAGCTACTAGGTTCTATGTGATTACACATTGTATAATTCCATATTATATTGTCATTACTCTTGAATGGTAGAAATTCCTATTGTAATTTGATATTTCTATCGAAGTTATTAATTCTAATTCTAGATTGATTAACTAAGATGTCATTCTAGTTAAAACCCTTAGAACAACAATATTGCTATATAACTCACAATATTAGTTTTGACCATAATCTAAGACATTTAGATCGTCTTTCTAGAATTTCATGCAACTCCTTTATTGTGTAGATTTATTCACTAAAACAATGTGATGATTAAGTTAAGTGAAATTTAATCAATAATCAATATTTTAGACTATCAATTTGAGATAAATAATAAGAGCAACATAATTAGATTCACGAAAAAGCAATCAATCAACAATAGAGCAATATAGAAAACCTAGGATTCATCCAAATCTAGACAAGAGTTTTACTTCTCCATAGAATCAACAATAACGACACAATGAGCAAAATTAAACATCAAGATAATATACGTAACCCTTAGAACAAAGAAATCTTGCAAAGTAATTGAAGCCCAAATCTTGACTTACTTGGATCTTGGAAGAAAATTGATAATTCTTAAATGATTAGTAAAATTTTTTTATCTTTCTTATTTATAGAGCTCCTCCATGCTTAAATTGGAAGTTTCCTTCTTGTAAAATAGGAAAGTTGTTGTCTTAATGAATAGAAAGTGAATCCTGTTAATTAAGAAGGTAGAATTCTTTAAAATAGGAAATGTTATTTAATTAAGAAAGTAGTCTTCTTCATTAATGAAGAGGATTATGACTTTAAACTTTCCTAAAATGACCCTAGAAATTCTCTCTCTTCCTACATGACACTAATGATGCAATTTAAGATAAAATTGTGTTTATCAAGACCCCCTATAAAAATATCTCCAATCCTTAATCAAATCATCTCTAATTTGTGTAAAACTTGGTCAACTCCTTTCTTTTGTCCTCAAATACATGTTGAAAACTCGAAATCAAATGGGAAGTATTTTTAGTATTTTTTCATAATTTAATTGTTAAATTATCCAATTAAATTACATTTTAGCACTTATAATTAAGGATAAATTGTGTTTATCAATGACCCAAGTCATGTGCGGGTCATGGTTCACAACCCATCGAGCAAACTACTATTTAAAAAAAAGGAAGAAAAAAAAAGGAAGAAAACAATGTAAATAAGAAACAAATATTGTGAATAGTGAAAAATTAGTACCTATTCATGATAGGGAAAAAGCCCTTTTTCGTACCTGAACTTTGACGAAGTTGACAATTAGATACCTAAATTTTTAAAAAGTTTAATTTCATACTTAATTAAAATTTTCGTACCCTCTTTTCACTACCTTACTCTTTCATTATTTCTTGAAGTAATTGACATATGTTAGACAACAATTGAGTGAGGTAGTATTTAGGGGCACGAAAAGTTTAATTAAGTATAAAATTGGATTTTTTAAAAGTTCAGGTATCTAATTATTAATTTCATTAAACTTTAGATACTAAAAAAGGCATTTTTTTCCTTCATGATATTTAATATGTTGTTATTAACAATACAAAAAAGTAATAAATAAATTTAAAACTATATTTAGTTTGGCTATATAGACTTCTAACCAAAGTAAAATCTTGTTTCTTAACAATGCGAGACTTATTTTTATTTTTCTAGAACATGTTAGCATCTTGAGTGATTTATAGTCCCTCATTTCCAACTTTACAACCAAGCGTGGATATACTTATCTATAAATAAATACACATCTTAAACAATTCTTTAACATATAAATTGACTATTGTTCTTAATCTTAATCTTAAATTTTAATTTTATCCTTACACCCTCATGATGATACAAATCTATTGCCACTACCCATATCTAGAGATCGCCAACCTTTTTTCTCCCATTATCTACTCCACCCAAGATCATCTGCGTCAAGACTTTAAGCTTCCACAGGCTAAATTTTCCCCTCACATGTTCCTCAATCATTGGAGATTGCCTTTAATGAGACACCTAATGAAAGGATTTGCTCGCTATAGTACATTTAAAAAGAATTAAATATATCTTTATTACAATCTAACACATGGCATATTACCCCTTGCGCAATAATCTCCTCCCTTTAGTGGCTGCTTCTCCTCTCAAGATTAACTCATACAAGCCCAATTATCAACAAGAACTACCTATACATTAAATACAAGTTGGTAACGTTTAGGCATACAATGATGTTAGAACATTGAGTTTGGTACCACTAGTCATGGAATAGGAGGTTCACTTGTCTTGGAGTGTTTGCGCTATGCTTAACCATACTTTAGATTCCCATATTTACTCATATTTTAGCTGTATAACTTGTCTTCTCATCTTATCTATTTTCAATCCTGTCATCATCATCGGATTGTCCTCTTAACTTTATCACAGTCTATGTGTGTTTTAGGAGGTTCAACTTATTCAATCAATTTCGAACTACTATAACCTTATCAGGAGAGTACACTAGCTCTTAACCAATTTGACTATAAGAGACCAAATCTACCCATAGAGTAAACTCACTCCTAAAATAAACACCTATTGAGCTACTCGTTAAATTACATGCATTAGTTGAAAGTGCACCTACCCACCCACCCCTCCCCTAAATCGTGCCGCTTTGAATACTTATGTTGTGACATATGCACATCCATCTGTTTCTCCTTATTTGAATATACTTACACATAGTCTACAAACCAGCGTGAAAATGATGTTGACTTTGGCTTTATTAAGAAGCGGAAGAAAAGGTGGATTAGCTTGACAATTAGGGAGCATGATAGGGGAATTAAGTAAAGTATAGGACATGATTCTGGGGTATGGTGAACATGTTGTGTGAAACTAGTACTGGTAGTTAACTAAGTCCTAAAACACAATGTGTTAATAGATGGTGCACTAAATTTGCGAGCCCTTCTCTCTATAATGCTACTACTTTTATTTTATTAGCTTTGAGTCTTTTTTTTCCAACTATATTATTGTTGTTATTATCACTATTGCTAAGGGTGCTACTACACCCTTTTAATTATAATTGGTTGCATAAAAGTTTGCATATTTTTCTATGTCCATGATGAGATATTGCACTGAATTGATAAAGAAAGATTACCTTGGTAATAATTTTGTAGGATTTTATGAGGGAGGGTTGGCTTTCAACACATGACAAATTGATGTCCTAGAGTTCAAAGTGTATTTTGATGAGGAAATGAATTTTTCAATTAATCACTTGATCATATTGAAGTTACACTTAATTAGTAAAATAAGTGTTCAATTTGTTTTAGATATGTTTGAACTTGTTTTGCTTTGTTTTTTATTTATGTTTGCTATTATATCCTGATTCAAACACTTTTTAGACCTTGTTTTGTTTAGAATATGTTAAAGCCTAAAACACAAAAGTTGTAGATAGCATCTTGAATCACCTCAATCGAAGTCCAAATGAGAAAGCTATGATCAAAATACGAAACAGTATCGATGCTGGAATTGGGTACTGGAATATATCATTCGGATGGTAATATATGGTGTCCAGATGGTAGCATATGGCATCCGAACGGTATCATATGGCGGTAAAATGATAAGAAACTTTTGATTATGTTTTAGTAGTATACCTTCAGATGGTAGGGTGTGACATCTGGACAATAGATGGTTTGTTGCTCTGTTTTCTAGGTAGCATCTGGACAGTAGGTCTGCAGTAGCTGGATGCGAGTGGACAGGAGAATAGTCATTGGAACCTCTTTTGCTCTACCGTTAGAGGTGTGTTTTGTTAGCAACGGCTAGGTTGCTTTAAAATGTTATAAATATAAGTGTTTAGGGACTTGAAGAAGAGGTCAAAGGATTATTTATTGCATACATCTCCTTGTAAACACCATCTACATGAATTAATTGTAAATTGTGATACTTTGTAAGTGAGAGTCAAGTGTAGTGATAGTTGCTTTGTAATTGCTATTCTTTGTCAAGTACTATACTAAGTGAGTTGTGAGTAAGTTTGTGAAGTCTTGAGTTTAATTTAGTGTTCAAATTTGTAAAGACTCAACTCAAGCATTTGTGTTGTTGATGTGTTGAAGTCCTCCATTGAGGCAAATTATTGTTGTGAATAAAGAGGTAAAGTTCTCCATTAAAGGAGACAATTGTTGTGGATCTAGAGATAGGGGACAGACCGAACTCTACGTTAAAATTGCAGTGCAAACTTTCCTTTCCCTATCTCTCTATTTATTATTGTTGATTATATTTGTTGTTTGCATGAATTAGGCATTGAGCTTGAAAAAGAAATCATTTCCAGTGCATAATTCTTATTCTTTATGTGTTACTTAGTTTCTATAGTTGTTACATCAAAATTAAATGTTAACTAATTAGCTAACACTGAACATCTAATTTTGAGTTTTGTCTCATTACCACCATTTCTTTCTACATCGCTATTGTTGTTTCAATCCCTTGCTACCTTCTAATTTGGGTCGCCCCATAGGTTTTGATGGCTTAAGAGGAGGATTATTGGCTTTTGCAATGATAGGAACAATTGATGTAGTGCGGATTGTGTAGTGTTATTTATTGCTTTTGAGTGGGGCAATTAAGGGCAATTCGACCAATAGTGGTAATTCTAATGATGGCCTATTATGGCGACCTCTACTCTCATGCATTATAGCTCTGAGAAAATAAATACTAGAGTGGTGCTTTGGAATATGTTAATAAGAAAGAGGAATTTTCACTCACAAAGCTTGCAATTGCCTCTAACAAATTTTCTATTGAAAATAAAACTCAGTGTTGGAAGATTATGTGATATTTACTAAGGTAAATGATTTGATAGAAGGGAAGTGGCCATGAAAAGAGTCAATATTAGTTTAAGAACCAAAATATTAACCAAAATACTAAAGACAAGGAGAGATGTATTAAGAACTAAAATATTTAAGACATAAAAGAGATGCATTTGGAGTTCATTAAAAAAAACTTGGTGAGCTTGTTGATTATTATGAAGAAAAACATGAGAAGTTTTTAGTCTATAATTAAATAAAAAAATGGAACACTATATTAATCTCTATCGTAGCTATAATGTGGTAAAAGGCTTAGTTTAGTCAATCAAGGATAAGATTGTATTAGATATTGCTAAGGAAATCAATTATTTGCATAATTAAGCTATGTCGCCAATAATTCATAGAGATATCAAGTCTTCAAACATACTATCCAACTTGGATTCAACTGTTAGAATGTCTAATTTTAGATTATCATTAATGTTTAATCCTTTCTAATATGGATCACCACATCCACTTCTATTTCTAGTAGTATATGTGGGTATACTTATGAGAATATAACTGGTAACCCCATAAGTAAATTGATGGTTCTTATTCTTGACTTTTAATTACTTTCTAAATTCATTCGACAACATTGGTTTTTAATATAATTTATATCTATTTTCCTCTTTTAATGGCTAACTACTTTTACTTACTACTATTGTTGCAATATCATATGTTATTACTCTTCATTCAAGTTTAATGTTTGTTAGATTTCCTAGTCAAATGTTAGCTAAATAAATCAAAATCTATATATTTTGATGTAAAATACCACTAGTCCATTGAAACCCTTGTCTTTCTCTATCAATAATAGTACTTGCATTTGTATTTTATAATCAAACATAAACTCTATAAAAAAGTGGAGGTTTAGTAAGTAAAAGAAAATATTAAATGGGTTAAGTTTGTGTTGATTTTACTTGGTGCATTAGATCTAATAGAATTATTTTATTATATTTTGATTAGTTGCAATTTAGTCCATTTAATGAATAAAATGAGATTGATTAATTAGCTAATAAAACTACTTGTAACATCTTGCTACTACATTGAAATATACAATTATTGACTAATGTAGTTAACATTGAACTTAGTAAAAGGAAATGGTTGAATAAATGAAAAATGAGATTATTACAAAATACATATTGAATGTTAATATTATATTTTGACAAGTTCTAGCTTCTTTACCTTTGGCATATTTCACTTTCCAAGTCCAATGTTGTGTCCACATCCAACAACATTGGTTTTTAAGGATAATTCATATAATTTATGCATTGTTTTACATTTCGTACTAGTGTTTTACCTTTTAGTTATCACTAACATTGTAATGTAGTATACTATCACTCTGTATTTAAGTTGAATATTAGCTAGATTAAAAAGTTAAATATTTTTATAAATTTTACATACACAACTTTTCTCTACCTTTTATAAAGTTAACCAAACCCTTATATGTATTAACTATCTCCAAAACTAAAAAGAAAATATTGAACAAAATATTCAATTCCCTTGCCTTATTGTACCTATGAACTTGGTAGTTATATATAAATAATAAAATAATGCGATTGAAGAGTGAAAACCCGGTAATGTTAGTATAAATAATTAAAAGGTAATAACAAGCCTTGTTTTACTTATGTACCTATACATAGGCGTAGGCTAGATCGAACCGTTGACCTGGCATGAACCACCACCGGCGGGTCATTCTTGTCGGCCTAAATCAGCTATACCAGTCATGACCCATATGGCGACCCCGTAGAACTTAAAAAATCATATGTAATTTTGATGAGACAAAACTATAAATCTTCTTGAAACTAATTTTATGTAGTTAAATATGTTTTTGGACAATACAATCATCATACAAAGGCATTATGAAAAGAAAGCATGTTGAAAATACTTAACAAAATGAAAAGACATGTTTTTGTTCAAGAAGTTCGAATTACTTCACAAAAGGCCAGAATATGCATGTTTTCTTATTGCAATAGGTGCAAAATTGCACAACAGGTTTGGATTGTTTCGTAAAGGTTCGGACCATTTGAACATCTCAATAAAGAAGTGCTCCAAACCATCGCATCGCACTCTGAACCACTTGTAAATAGAATGTATTGGAAAGGTCCAGAACTTTTGATGATTAAAAGGCTCGGCTTGTATCAAATGACTAAAAGGTCTAGATCATTACGTAAAGGTCCACATCTGTTACAACTTTTCTAGCCATTAAAGAGCATTTAATGCAAGATTGAGCTTAGGGATTCTTATGTCAAATGTCTAGTTTTTGGTCCTTGATATATAAGAGCTTATGGGCAAATCAAAGTAATAATCAAGAGCTTTTATTTGCAAACAAACAAAGAAATCAATTGTTCTACTTCTTTATACTTTTGTAAATCCATTCAAAGCCTTAGTCAGGGTGAAAAGAAAAGTATAGCACTTTTTCTTTTTTCTTGCAACTCTTGTAAAAAGCACTACACTTGTAGTTGTTTGAGAAGCACTTTGTGTAGGTCATTTGAGCATTATTAAGTTGGTGATCATATAGTGTGAGAAGTCTTCATTGGAAGAATTGGTATGATTGTGGAGATTAAGAAGCAAGCCGAACTCCACATTAAAACTCCATGCTTGATTCTCTCAACTTTACTCTCTTTATTTATTACATCTTATATCATTGATATATCTGCTTGTGTTTCTCAAACTACCAACCAAGTTTCAAATTAGGGAAAAATTGCACAAATACTCAATTTACCCTCCTCTTGAGTATTATCCCTAGTGTATTTACTACTTTTCCATTTTGCTATAATTGTAATACTATTACAATCTTATTCCTTACTAATAGCTATTACGATATTTAGTTCACTGAATAGTGATTCCACAATCCCTTTTATACAAAATATTGAATAGTTATTCTTTACTCAAACCTATGAATACAAATTCAATGCTAGAAATGTCTTCTTTTCAAAATACCACAATTTAAATAAAAAAATTAATAAAGAAAAATCCTATTATGGCTCTATTTCATTCATCTGTAATATGAATTCCATTATAACCTTATTCATATAGCGAAGTGAACGAGCCATTAATGTTTATAGATCCCATGGGGTAGCTGGTTTGAAGGAGGGTCAACATGCATGACCTGCTAACCTGCCGAGTCTAACCATGTAAAAATAAAATAAAAAGTAAACCAAAAGTGGATGAAATGCATAAGGCTACTAGCTATGTTTATGAGTAGTATTTTCTTTGAATAGTGTGTGCTTTAAACAAAAAATAAATGGTGTTGATATCTTGGAAAATGCAACTTGTGTGTGCGTACGCATGAGATGTATGTTCCAGTGTGTTAAGTGTAGACCTTGTGAAGTGTGTGTGTGTGAACTTGACCTTGTGAAGCATATGTATGAACTTGACCTTGTGAAATGGTGTGTGTGTGTGTCGATAACTTATGCAATTATGAGGGAGAGAGAGAGAGAGAGGAGAGATGGGATGGAAATTTCAAAAAGAAAATGTCAAAAGAGATAGAAAAATTTGAAAAAAAAAAAAACTCAAAGCACTAGATTTTTTTGGGGGTTAATTTCACTAAAGGTACTAGAACTTTTTTTATTTAAATAAAAATATACCTAAAAAAATTTCTTACAAGAAAATACAAGAACTTTTAATTTCTTGCACCCATGATACTTTTGGCTGGAATCCAGCAAAAACTCCAGTGATATGCTAATGTGGTAGAGATTATATATTAAAAAAATATTTTTCCCTTTCCACGTTGGCAAAATTTTTATTATTTTTATTCTTCTCTCCCTTCCCCCCCCCCCCCCCCCAACACCGCCGCTTCTTCTTCTTCTTCTTCTACCACTCCAAGATCTAATGATTTTTTTAATGGGAAATAGACAAGCCAATTGGGATTCTAGATTTTTATTGTTATCATTAATTACTAGAAAAAGAGCAAATGGCAATTCAGCTTTGATTATGCAAAAATCACTTCACTCGTCTTCAAAACTTGTAACTTTCAAAAGGCAAAAACGCATTTTTTTTACACCAACCTAAAGCTCATACCTTTACCATAAAAAGCTCCAAAAATCCAGCCTTAACACACATAACCCAACAAAAGCAACCTCCTTTAATAATAGTGTTTGTGGGACAAGCTGGTGGATATGCAAATAGGAAGTTGATAAAAGAGTAAGAGTGGTGGTGTGGATTTGGAACATGTTGGGTTGGTGAAAGGATTGAGTACTGGACATGAAATGGTCATGCTGCAAAGTAATAGATAAAATAGTATTTTTATTGTTGGTGGGGCTAATATCTATGCTTAGCCACAAGTTTTTAAGGAGGAGGATTTAAAGGTTGTGAGGAATGCTAGGATTGTTTTGCTTAAGGGTCTCTTTGGCTAGGATACAGACATTTTTTCAAATTTTTTTTCGAACAAATTATTTATCAAGACATATATATTGATATAAAAAAGGATTGGCAGTTATCATGAAAAAATCAAATATAGATAAAATATAAATGCAAACAAGATACAATTATACATATTGTTTCGATACATATGAAAAAAGACCATCCAAACATACCTTAAAAGAGAAATTCCTAATTCTGTTAATATCCAAGTTGCAAAGATACAATCTTTTCAATTTTGAGTTATGACCTAATTGAAGATGATTTTCAATTAGTTCCACTGTCTAGTTGCAAAACATGATTATGTTTTTTTTCGTAATTTTTTTTATTTTTAGAAAAAGAAGAATCAGCTATAGGCACTTGGGGTGGAGGGGGAGAGAGAGAGAGAGAGAGAGAGAGAGAGAGAGAGAGAGAGGAAAATAAAAAAAATGAGAAAAAATTATTATGCTGACATAGAAGGGAAAAATTAATTTTTAAATATATAATCATTGTCACATTAGAATATCATCGGATTCCGGCAAAAAGTACCATGTGTGCAAAAATAAAAAGTTCAGATACTTTTTGTTAGAAAATTTCGTTTAGGCATATTTATGTAAAAAAAATTTAGGTACTATTAATGAAATTAACTCGGTTTTTTTGAAAACACTAGCTCATTCACTTTGATGAATGAATAAGGTTGTAATGGAATTCTTATTATGGAGGAATATAATAGAGCTGTAATATAATTTTTCTTTATTAATTTTTATTTAAATGATGGTATTTAAAAAAAAACATTTTCAGTATTGAATTGATATTCATATATTTGAATAAAGAATGGTTATTTAATATTTTATGTAATAGGGATTCATCATGGAATTGCTATTCATTTAACTAAACACTGTAATAGCTATTCATAAGGATTAAGACTGTAATGTAATTGTAATTATAATGAAGTGAATGAGCAGTAGATTTTGAAAGCATCGAATTTTAAAAAGCTAGGATGGAAATTTTAAAATTAAAATGACAAAACAGACAAAGGGAGATTTTTGAAAGCACCGAATTTTGGAAAAGTTAAAAAAAAATTGACTGGTTGGCGGGCCGTAATCGGACCCATGAATAATAGTTTTGACTCGGAACAGCTTGAACTATTTATAACCGAGCCAGTTCCAAACTAGAGTAATCTTGACCTTCGAACCGACAGTTTCGGGCCAGATTAACATCGGTTTGAGCCAGATTAACCCATCGCCGGGATCTATATGTAGCCTCTATTGTGCCAAATCTGGCTAGTGATCTGACCAATTATTATAAGTGCTATTAATGCCACAACGCAAAAAAATTGCTAACTATAGTTGTCTCATAATTGTACTATCCAATTAGTTATTGATCAAATAAGTGTCTTTCTAGGGATAAATTGTTCGTAGTATTTAATATTGTATATTGGATTCAATATCATTATTTT